>JAVTVY010010673.1:0-49695 GCA_036873755.1 Hanleya hanleyi
GATCATTAATGATTTCGCATAAATTAAAGATGGCCGCCCATCCTTCCCGCCACTCAGAGGAACTGATGTGGTTATACATTGCAGGTATCTTGATACATCGATGCTGTATACCAAGTTTCGTATAGAACACTTGAATGATATCAGAGATATATATCATTAAAGATTTTGCATAAATTAAAGATGGCCGCCAAGATTTTCACCGAATATGGGAAACTGGTTTGGTCATTCCTTTGAAGTTTCTTGATGCATCGATGATCTATACCAACTTTCACACTGAACAGAGAAATGGTACCTAAGATACACAAGATTAATGATTTCGCATAAATTAAATATGGCTGCCAAAGTTTCGAACCAATCAGGTCCAGATTCAATAGGGTTCTGGGTCATGAGCATATGGATGTGCAGTGCAAGTTTGGTGTGCCTAGGGTAAGTCGTTCTAAAGATATCTTGGTAACGAGGAAGGTGTGACGGACAGACGGACAGACGGACGGACGGACGGACATGACGACGACAATACCCTTCGGCCAAATTTTGGCCGAGGGGTAAAAAGTGTTACATGTATATCTAAACTAAACCGGAGAAAGCGGAGGGCATGGTATCGGTCAAAATCACACTGGACAGTATGAAGTAACTGGTCAAAAATATTTTCTGATGCGGCACAAGTTGTAATAGGACGTGATGAAAAAGTACGAATTTGGAGGGAAAATGAAGAATTTCAAGGCTGTTTAATTGGTAGCTAGCAATCCAGAGAAAGGTCTAAGATTTTGAGAACGTAACATTGCTGAAACCTTATATTGAATGATAAACTAAAAGGGACTTTACTCTTGGTAACTAGGTGACCTTGAAACAAGAGACACGGGCTCACATATCCCACAATGAAATTGATAATAGTCAAATACAAGAAAACATTAAAACTGTAATCAGCCTAAATATTGATGGATTTTGTAAACTCTTTCTCGTCTGTTTTTCAGCAGCGAAGTTTGCTAAAGGATCATAGGTATATATTTGATGATAGTGGGACTGCCATGCATGCACATACAACGAATGCAAGAATATCTTGTCAGAGAAATTTTGAAACTCTGCCGGCTTCGACGGGTTTTCTGTTCCGTCATTGAATGTGCTGTTCATGGAGAGGAAAATGACATCACATGTGAGTGACGTAGTGACGCTCACAAATCTAAATGCTGAACAGCTGCAGCCATGGGATGGCACGGCTTGTGCCTTAGGTTTGGTAGAGTGGCACAGCATACATAGGAAGAATGCATCATACGTGTAAACAATATTGTTGACAGGGTCGTCGAAAAACTAAATGGCACAGCGTGCCGTTTATTTTCAAAGACAAATTCCTTCTTTTTTCTCGTGAATGGTGGAAACAAGTTTAGTTGTTTATGGACAAATGTGTTTTATTTCGTACCTGTTGTACCATATGTCACTTTCGCAAAGTTTGGGAGAGATCGATTCCAGCCTAGATTTGAGGCTGATTACATCTTTAATTTTCCTTGAAATAGATTCCCTTCAGGTGAGAAATTTCTTCATGAAGGAAGAAAAATGTTAAGAAAGTGATTAAGTAAACCTTTGTTTTTGAGTTAATAAACAGATATGAAGTCCAGGAAGGTAGTTTAACTATCTCCCAGACAGTTAAAATAGAAAATGCATGGTTTTTATTTCACAACAGTTTAACTGAATGTAGCTGGCTCATACATGTATCAAACAGGAGAGACAACTCCACAGGACAAATGTCATATACATGTAGGGGAGACAACTCTGAATAGTCCAACCTAACAATAGTCAGTTAAACTGGATTCAGTTTTGGGAGACCGTGACCTTGACCTTTGACCTACTGGCCTCAAAATGAATAAGGTACCTTTTTGCCCTAAGAGTAGGCCTAAGGTACACCTAATGTTTAATACCAATCCATACCTTGTAAGGTGGAGATATCGCACGGACAACATGGATGGATAGACGGATAGAGGGACAGAACTCACCATCAGATTATACCACCTTGTCTTCGATGGGCATATAAAATGTGACTTTTAATGATTTTCTGATTTTGGGGTGACTTTGACCTTTGACCAAAATTTTGGTACACGACCCATGCTCTCCCCTTCATGTATCTACAGACAAAATCATGATTTTCAAGAATTTCAGGATTTGGGGTAACTGTGACCTTCGACCTGGACCTACATTTTGATACATGACACATCATTTCCCCCTTATATCTCCACTGACACAAAAAATATACTTTTAATGATTTCTTGATTTTGGGTTACAGTGACCTTTGACCTTGACCTAATTTTTGGTATGCAACACATCTTTTCCCCCCTACTGAATCCACTCAATTTTTTTTTGGCAATTTTCAATAATTTCCTGATTTCTAGGCCACACTGACCTTTTGACCTCTGACCTTGTCCTACATTTGGTATGTGATACTTCGGCCCCCACTCACCAAAAATTGGAACTGTAGATAGAAAAGTGTCAATGGTCAATGAATCCCTGTTTTCAGGTCACAATGACCTTTGACCTATGACCCCGACCTCAAGTTTGGTACGCGACACATCGTCTCCACCTAGTGTATCCACTCACAAAAAAGTGCAACTGTGGATAGAAAATAGCCCAATGGGCTCCAATACCCCTCTGTTATCAGTTATTTTCTTAACTCAGCAATCATGCATTGCATAAAATGTATTTTTAGAAAATGACAACATCATGTAGGTTAACAAAAATGTTGACTGTACATGTGTATTTCTCTCATCTTAGAAATGCATCTATTAACCTTAGCAGATTCTTAGCTCTGAATATACTCTTCAAAAAATCATAATCAAATCAAGTAATTTGATCTTAGAAATACAGATCAAGGTCAGTCATCTTCAACAATTTCCCTGGGGAGGGGGGAGGGATTTGGCTTAATGTCACACTCAAGGTTGCTTCACTCATATGGTGACAGTCAGTCTGGTTCGTGGAGAAGCCGGGGCACACATGGACCAGCTGGGATAGAACCCGTGCCGGTTCAGCGGTGTGAGGCTAGCAGTCACCAGCAAAGCGCCTTAGACCATGAATGGAACATGAATTTGGAGAATTTAGTCTCAACATAGAATTTTGACAGGTCAAGGTCAGTGATATTCAATAGACTCCAGGTCCAGGCATATGTGGTATAAATTTGGGCAATGTAAATATAATCCTTCATGGAATATTGTTCTGAATAAAATCTGACCTGGATAAAATAGGTCAAGGTCAGTCATCTTCAGCACACCACTGGACCATCATCAGATGTATGCATCGTATCAACTTTGAAAGCCTAGCTATCTTTCTTCATGTTTTATCTTAATAAACAGTATAGGACCTTGAAAAAATAGGTCACGGTCAGTCATCTTCAGAACACCTCTGGACCATTACCAGATGTATACATAGCACTAATTTGGAAAGCCTAGCTATATTTCTTCATGTTATATCATGTTAAACAGTATTTGACCTTGAAAAATAGGTCAAGGTCAGTGATATTGAATAGACGCTACATGTAGGTCCAGGCATAAGTGGTATAAATTCGGACAATGCACATATAATCCTTCATGAAATATTGTACTAAACTAAATCTTACCTGGATAAAATAGGTCAAGGTCAGTCATCTTCAGCCCACCTCTGGACCATCGACAGATGTATACATAGTATTAATTTGGAAAGCCTAGCTATATTTCTTCATGTTATATCATGTTAAACAGTAATTGACCTTGAAAAATAGGTAAAGGTCAGTGATATTCAATAGACTCTAGGGCCAGGCATATGTGGTATAAATTTGGGCAATGCAAATATAATCCTTCATGGAATATTGTTCTAAATAAAATCTGACCTGGATAAAATAGGTCAAGGTCAGTCACCTTCAGCACACCACTGGACCATCACCAGATGTATACATAGTATTAACTTTGAAAGCCTAGCTATCTTTCTTCATGTTCTATCTTAACCCTATCTGGCCTGGGCGATTTGGGGTGTATCGCAGCCTGGGGGGAGGCGGAAAGTGCCCCCCCTATATATTTTCGCTATCGCTAAGGCTAGAGGGCTGAAACTTACCACACTATATCTTTGGGTCAAGCTCTATCAGAAAATGTAAAAAAATCCAAGATGGCCACCATGATGACGTCACTGTGACGTCATTTTCAAAAAGAGCATTTTTGGACGTTTTTATTTTTGTTTTTTCTTCGCAAAAACTGCATGATAAATTAGTAAATAATAATCTGATATGAAATAAAATAAGTTTTACCCACTTCTCCGTAGATAAAAGCAAAAATTTGATGAAAGCATAACTTTTTCTTGTACCCCACATGGCCGTCATTTTGAATTTACCCATGATCCTCTGCTCGTGGGGTTATGCAAATAGGCTTAAAATGACCCCAATACGATACCCTATAACGTCACGAATGTTTCAGCTCTGCATTTTTTGGCATTTTGGAGATATCGCAGAAAGTTTGGTAGGAGGGCATTTTGGCCCCTTCCCCCAGGCCTGGTACGGTTAATGGGGGAAGGGAGGGAGGGGGAACAAATCAGGGGGTGTTTTTTGGTGATGCTAAGACATATGTTTCAGAAAAATGCATCGAATCGCGTTGAATCAGCTTGCTGAATTTTTGCGTAATTTTTGAAGAAATATGGCGAAAACAACACTTTTCTGGTACCCCCACATGGCCGCCATTTTGAATTTACCCATGATCCTTTGCTCGGGGGGTCATGCAAATAGGCTCAAAATAACCCCAATATGATAATCGAAAAAGTCACACGGAGTTTCAGCTCTCGATTTTTTGTCGTTCCGGAGATACAAGCAAAAAACCAACAGGGGCGGAAAGTGCCCCCCCCAGGCCAGGTACGGTTAATAAACAGTATAGGACCTTGAAAAAATAGGTCAAGGTCAGTCATCTTCAGGACACCTCTGGATCATTGCCAGATGTAGACATAGTATTAATTTGGAAAGCCCAGCTATATTTCTTCATGTTATATCTTAATGAACAGTATTTGACCTTGAAAAAATAGGCCAAGGTCAGTGATATTCAATAGACTCCAGGTCCAGGCATATGTGGTATAAATTTGGACAATGTACATATAATCCTTCATGAAATATTGTACTAAATTGAATCTTACCTGGATAATATAGGTCAAAGTCCGTCATCTTCAGGACACCTCTGGACCATTGCCAGATGTATACATAGTATTAATTTGGAAAGCCTAGCTAGATTTCTTCATGTTATATCATGTTAAACAGTAATTGACCTTGAAAAATAGGTCAAGGTCAGTGATATTCAATAGATTCTAGGTCCAGGCATACATGTACATGTATGTGGTATAAATTTGGACAATGTAGATATAATCCTTCATTAAATATTGTACTAAATTGAATCTTACATGGATAAAATGGGTCACGGTCAGTCATTTTCAGCCCACCTCTGGACCATCGACAGATGTATACATAGTATTAATATGGAAAGCCTAGCTATATTTCTTTGTGTTATATCTTAATAAACAGTATTTGACCTTGAAAAAAAATATATCAAGTTCACTCATTTTCAGAACACCTCTGGACCATTGCAAGACGTATACATAGTATTAACTCTTTGCCTACAGAATAAATATTTACTACTGGACGGAATAAATTATGCAAAAATATTAATTTCCGCATATGGTTATAATAATGGCTTGTTGCTAGGGTAAACTATATATTTTTACATTCCTTACGCTTTAGGGATTCATATAAATCACAAGCGTTCTGAGAACCCCAACATCTCGCCTTGCGGGGTCATCCGCCAAGGGTGCAGCAGTATTGAAAGCATACATGCAGAGAAAACAATAAGGACTGGAATAGGTGATGTGGTACAGACAATAATGTCTGGAATAGATTATGTGGTACAGACAATAACATCAGTCCCATGTGGGATTACTGGCAAAAGTTAATCCCATGTAGGATGGATAGGTCAGTGCTGTCGGATTACTGGTACATAGGGAAGTCCAGTGTGAGATTACTGCTGGATAGTTCAGTCCCATGTGAGATTACTGTTGGATAGGCCAATCATGTGTAGGATTACTGCTGGGTGGACCAGTCCCATGTTATTACTGATGGATAGTCCCCTGTGGGATTACTGCTGGATAGTCCAGTCCCAAGTGGGATTACTACTGGATAGGCCAGTCCTGTCTGGGATTACTGCTGGATAGACGAGTCTCGTATGGGATTAATGCTGGATAGGACAGTCCCGTGTGGGATTACTGCTGCATAGGCAGTCCCGTGTGGGATTACTGCTGCATACGGCAACCCTGTGTGGGATTATGGCTGAGGAGGCCAGTCCCGTGTGGGATTACTGCTGGATAGGCTAAACCTGTGTGGGATTACAGCGGAATAGGTCAGTCCCATGTAAAATTATGGCTGGATAGGTCAGCGCCATGTGGGATTACTGCTGCAAATTGCAATCCAGTGTCATATTACATCTGGATAGGTCAGTCCCATGAGAGATTACTGCTGCATAAGCCAGTCCCGTGTAGAATTACTGCTGGATAGGCCAGTCCGGTCTGGGATTACTGCTGGATAGGTCAGTCCCGTGTGGCATTACTGCTGGATAGGCCAGTGCCATTGGGATTACTGCTGGATAGGTCAGTCCTGTGTGAGATTACTGCTGAATAGGCCGGTTCCAAATGGGATTACTGCTGGATAGACCAGTTCGGTCTGGGATTACTGCTGGATAGTTGAGTTCCGTTTGGGATTACAGCTGGATAGACCAGTTCGGTCTAGGATTACTGCTGGTTAGTTGAGTTCCGTTTGGGATTACAGCTGGATAGGTCAGTCCCGTATGGCAATACTGCTGGATAGGCCAATGCCATTTGGGATTACTGCTGGATAGGTCAGTCCCGTGTGGGATTACTACGGGAGAGCTGTGACCTAGGAAAACATGAAACATGTCCACCAACAAACTTTCCATGTACAGATCTACCTGTAAATTTTTGCCCAACAAAAACCTTATCAATGGAAAGGTACAAAGTCTAAACTGCAATAATTAGGAAAAAAATTCATATTTAATGTCATATTTCTTAAATAGCACATGCACATCTTTGAATCACATTGAACTTGGGTAGCAAGTGTTAAACTTATCCAATGAAAGGTGACAGCTTCAGAAAACTTCCATGTACAGGTGTACATGTATATACATCTACATTATTATTGGCAGATTAATCAAAATCAAAATTTGAACAAAAATTAATATTTCATTTCCTAAGGCCTACATGTACAATTTACCTAAACAGAAAACTCATTCATTTGTCATAATTTGGAGAAAAATTAATATTTCTTCTCAAAAATATGACAGGTACATCTTCTAATCATAAGAAACATGTGTACCAAGTTTCATAATCATTCAATGACAGCTGACAACTGCAGCAAACGGTGGTGTACAGATGTACATTTGCACTTCAGCTAAAAGCAAAACTCAATCATTTGCCATAATTTGGAGAAAAATTAATATTTCATCTAAAAAATAGCACAAGTACATCCTCCAATCATAAGAAACATGTGTACCAAGTTTCGTAATCATCCAATGAGAGCTGACAACTGCAGCAAACTTATCTTGTAGAGGCCTACATGTACAATTTACCTAAACAGAAAACTCATTCATTTGCCATAATTTGGAGAAAAATTAATATTTCTTCTCAAAAATAGCACAGGTACATCCTCTAATCATAAGAAACATGTGTATCAAGTTTCATAATCATCCAATGACAGCTGACAACTGGAGCAAACTTACCATGTACATGTATATGTATACATGTAGAGGCCTACATGTACAATTTACCTAAACAGAAAACTCATCATTTGCCATAATTTTGAGAAAAATTAATATTTCTTCTCAAAAATAGCACAGGTACATCCTCTAATCATAAGAAACATGTGTACCAAGTTTCATAATCATCCAATGACAGCTGACAACTGGAGCAAACTTACCATGTACATGTATATGTATACATGTAGAGGCCTACATGTACAATTTACCTAAACAGAAAACTCATCATTTGTCATAATTTGGAGAAAAATTAATATTTCTTCTCAAAAATAGCACAGGTACATCCTCTAATCATAAGAAACATGTGTACCAAGTTTCATAATCATCCAATGACAGATGACAACTGCAAGAAACTTTCCAAGTTGCACTTCAGCTAAACGCAAAACTCATTCATAGGGATTTTAACATTAGAGCACCCCAGGGGCAGTACCCCCAGGTGGCATACCCACCCCCAATATTTTTTTTATTTTTTTTATATTTTTTCTAATTTTTCTAGATTTTTTTTTTACTTGCTAAACCAAAAACCCATTCATTTCCAGGCAGGGGACACTGACACCGACGACGACATCCTCTTTCCCCCCTCACAATATCTCCCCTTTACTTCGTAAGGCGAGATAAAAACTGATGATGGAAACCATTCCTGAACTTGTTTGTTGTTTTGTTTTTCTAGTCCGGAGAAAAAAACCCCCACACAACATACCCCACTCACAATGGCTTGTACTTACATTTGTCACATTTCATGAGGTTATCTATATATTTTTACAATCCTTGATGCTTTGGTGATTCGTATAAATAAAAACTGATGATGGAAACCATTCTTGAACTTGTATGTTGTCTAGTCAGGAGAAAACAAAAACACAACATATGCTGATCACAGCCGCTTATATTTCTCCATGTTATATCCATCTTCGCGAACCAGTGTATCAAGCAATAGGTTAGGATAGATACATGTACATATACTGGCTTGGTTAGTTACCGATAGCAGTTCTGGATATAAATAGCTGGAGGGGTTTCCGCTAACCCGAACCAATCAGTAAGCGCACTGAAGCAGCTCATCAGACCAATCCACAGCGAGGTTTGAGTTTTCACTGGTTTGAATTTCATCGCCCGCCAGACTACCTTTGAAGTTAGGCTGAAATCGACATCGGGTGTCAAAACGAAAACCGCAGGCTTCAGATACCGACATGCTAATTCAAAACAACCACTGGGGATGAAATGTACGAGACTGTGAAACAGACGCATTGACTCGAGAACTGATTCGAATCACCAAAAAGGTCCAGGTAACCCTCTGCGAGGATTTAGGGATTACCTGGACTTGTGCAGATGTGTTATATCATGATAAACAGTATTTGACCTTGAAAAATAGGACAAGGTCAGTTGGATAGGCTTCTAATCTAATATGAATTTGAAGACTAGGTTTACTCATTAAACTAGAGCCTACTGAAACGGGGCTATTTAAATGTAAAATAAGCTGTTGGAATAATTCCACTTACGAAGAGCCATACTTGTAGTCTAACACATTCCTCTCAACAAGGATCTCTAGTGCATTAGTGTAATTGTACACATATACATGTATATATTAAAACAACACAGGAAGGAAGCAATCAGAGATTGCTCAATTGTATGCCCCCCCTTCCACTTTAATCCGACACTGCCCCGCCATTGTTCTGTTCTTTATTGGTTGGTGGAGGCCTAATTTGGATAATTATAAAAATTCTGTTTCAGTCACTTTTTTGCCATGCCTCACATAATACATATTCCAAATATCAAGCAACAAGTGATAATACGATGCTTCGATGCAAGATGGTCGCCAGGGCTTTCGCCAAATCCGAAAATGTGACCTGGTTATGAGACCTACATTCCTTGGGAGTATATTGTGGTGAAATTATGAAGCGATCAGTGAATTTTGTACCCAATTCACTGTTTTGGGGGCAATTTCATACTTCAGGACCTATGTTGTCTGCTTTGGAATGTAGAATAACATATAATATAGCCATTTTCCTGGTTCAAATCAGTTATGGACTGAGATCCAGCTTGGACAAATAAATATATCCCATTCACTTAGGTTTAAACAAAGGGCCATAACTCTTGAAAATATAACCGAAAACAGAGAAACTTCACTGACCACATATCATGCGTATTTCATACTTGTTCATACAATATTAACCGAGATCCAGCCCTACAAATCCCAATTCACAAAGATTTGAAGAAAAAAGGGCCATAACTCTTGAAAATATAGGCGAAATGTGGAGAAACTTCACGCTGCACAACTACAGGGCACTGATCACATATCCTGCAAATTTCATAATTGTTCATACAATATTCACCGAGATCCAGCCCGGACAAGTTCCAATTCACAAAGATTTGAAGAAAAAAGGGCCATAACTCTTGAAAATATATGCGAAACGCGAAGAAACTTCACGCTGCACAACTACAGGGCACTAATCACATATCCTGCAAATTTCATAATTGTTCATACAATATTCACCGAGATCCAGCCCGGACAAGTTCCAATTCACAAAGATTTGAAGAAAAAAGGGCCATAACTCTTGAAAATATATGCGAAACGCGGAGAAAAATCACGCTGCACAACTACAGGGCACTGACCACACATCCTGCAAATTTCATAATTGTCCATACAATATTAACCGAGATCCAGCCCGGACAAGTCCCAATTCACGGAGAATTCAGGAACAAAGGGCCATAACTCTTGAAAATATAAGCGAAACGTGGAGAAACTTTACGCTGCACAACTGTGGGTCATTGACCACATATCATGCAAATTTCATACTTGTCCATACAATATTAACCAAGATCCAGCCCGGACAAGTCCCATTCACAGAGATTTCAGAAAAAGGGCCATAACTCTTGAAAATTATACCGGAACTCGGAAAAAACTCCACGCTGCACAACTACGAGCCACTCGCCACATTCCATGCAAGTTTCGATCCTGTCCATCAAATATTAACCGAGATATTGCCCGGACAAGAAATTCGGACGGACAGACGGATGGACAGACGGACGGACAAAGCGATCGCTATATGCCCCCCCTCTAGTTAGAGGGGGGGCATAATAACTTGTGACCGCTGGGACAGACATTTATAATGAAATCAACCTGATGAAATGATAAAATAATGTCTTCTCTGCATGTTACCAATATTTGTAAAATATTTCACTTTATTCAGATAATAGAAAGCATATCCTTCAGCATTAAATGACAATACGAAGCTGCACATCTGAAAACCCCTCGGCTCTGGGTACATTCATAATGTATTCAATTTGAACCAGGATGTCAGGAACACCAAGCAGTCAAGTCACAAATATAAAGATTATCAAAAATTTTGCAATTAGAAATGAACCCTAAGGTTTCCATTCAATCAGAGAAACCGGTATTCATTACATAAGTTTCTTGATGCATCAATGATGTATACCAAATTTTACATCGAGCATTTGAACGGTATCAAAGATAGAGATCATTAATGATTTTGCATAAATTAACAAGAGCCCAAGGGGCTTCAATATACGCCCATATATCTGGAAATACACTGGTCCGAATTTCAAGTTTGTTTAATGGCCTTGATCCCAATTGGTAGCTAGCAATCCAGAGAACGGTCTACGATTTTGTGCTTCTGAGAATGTAACATATTTCACATCTTATATTGAATGATAAACTAAAATGGTCTTAACTCTTGGTAACTAGGTGACCTTGAAACAAGAGCTGAGAGCTCACATATCCCACACTGAAATCGACAATAATCAAACACAAGAAAATAGTAGTTTCCCTTTAAATGAATTCCTTTCAGGCGAGAAAATTGTTCATGAAGGAAGACGAATGTGAAGAAAGTGATGAAGTAAACCTTTGTTCTTGAGTTAATAAACAGGTATAAGTTCATAAAGGACCCCTCTCCTCGTTAAATTAGTAAATGTACGGTTTTTATTTCACAACAGTTTAACTGCATGTAGCTGTTTCTTACATGTATCAAACATTGGAGACAACTCCACAGGACAAATGCCATATACATGTAGGGGAGACAACTCTGAATATTCCAATCTAACGCATATAGTTAGCTAAACTTGATTCAGTTTTGGGGGACTGTGACCTTGACCTTTGACAAATTTATCTCAAAATGAATATGGCTCCTCTTTGCCATGCGAGTAAGGCATACCCAAAGTTTGGTACCAATCCATAACTTGAAACCAGCGATATCACATGGACAACAAATGTTAATGGATGACTGGACAGAACGCAATATTTATCGCATTACATGACCTCCTCTTCGACAGGCATATGAAAATGTTTCTTTTAATGATTTCTTGATTTTGGGGTCACAATGACCTTGACCTTTGACCCACATTTTCGTATGTAACCCTTAATGTATCTACTGCCACCACAATTTTTAATTTTTAATGATTTCCTGATTTTGGGGTCACAGTGACCGTGACCTTTGACCCTGACCTGAATTTTGGTACATGACACATCGTCTTCCCTCTGTGTATCAATGGACACAAAATATCATGATTTTTAACAATTTCATAATTTTGGGGGTCACAGTGACCTTGACCTTCGGCCTTGACCTACATTTTGGTACATGACACATCATGTCCCCCTAATGTATCTACTGACACAAAAAAGTAATTTTTAAAAATTTCTTGATTCTGGGGTCACAGTGACCTTGACTATTAACCTTGACCTAAATTTTGGTACATGACAAAATCGTCTCCCCTTAATATATCAATGGACACAAAAAACATGATTTTTAACAATTTCATGATTTTGAGGTCACAGTGACCTTGACCTTTGACCTTGACCTACATTTTGGTATGTGACACGTCTGTCCCCCTAATGTATCTACTGACACACAAAAAAAGTTATTTTTAATAATTTCCTAATTTTGGGGACACTGACCTTTGACCTTGACCCAATGTTTGGTATGCAACACTTCATTTCCCCCTACTGAATCCACTCACAAAAAATTAGAAATTTTTAATGATTTCCTGATTTTCCGGTGCCACTGACCTTAAAACCTTGACCTACATTTGGTATGCAACACATCGTTTCCCCCCGAGGGCATCCACTCACCAAAAATTAGAACTGTAGATAGAAAACTATCAATGATCAATGATTTCCTGATTTTAGGCAACAGTGACCTTTGACCTCTGACCTCGACCTGAATTTCGGTACGCGACACATCATCTCCACCTGATGTATCCACTCGCAAAAAATTGCAACTGTGGATAGAAAATATTCAGAGATATAGACCGGACACGAACACTTCAGTGATTTCCTGTTTTTCAGGCCAGTGACCTTTGACCTCTGACCTCGACCTTCATTTTTGTACGCGACACATCATCTCCCCGTAGGGTATCCACTCACCAAAAATTGGAACTGTAAATAGAAAAGTGTTCCAGATATAGACCGGACACGGGGGATGGACAGACGGACACATGGACAGACGGACGGAAACCGCCATCACATAATACGTCCGCCTTTTTGGCGGGCGTATAAAAATGGCCGCACATCCTTCCCACCACTCAGAGGAACTGATGTGGTTATTCATTGAAAGTCTCTTGATACATTGATGCCGTATACCAAGTTTCGTATAGAACACTGAAATGGTATCAGAGATATACATCATTAAAGCCTTTGAATAAATTAAAGATGGCCACCAAGGTTTCCGCCCAATCAGAGAAACCAGAACTGTCATTTGTTGTAAGTCTCTTGATGAATCGATGATGTATACCAAATTTTACATCGAGCACTTGAACGGTATCAGAGAACGAGATCATTAATGATTTTGCATAAATTAAAGATGGCAGCCCATCCTTCCCCCCACTCAGAGGAACTGATGTGGTTATTGTTTGGTATAGAACACTTAAATGTTATCAAAGACATATATCATTAAAGTGTTTGCATAAATTAAAGATGGCCACTAAGGTTTTCGGTCAATCAGGTCCCGATTCAAAGTATCTGGATGTATCGATGATGTATACCAACTTTCATATAAAACAATTGAATGGTAACAGAGATATGTATCATTATCGATTTCGCATATTAAATATTAAAGATGGCCTCCAGGATTTCCAGCTAATCAGAAAAGCCGGTTTGGTAATTCATTGAAAGTTGCTTGATGTATCGATGATGTATACCAACTTTCGTATTAAACAGTTGATTGGTTTCCGAGACATGGATCATTATCCATTTTGCATAAAATTAAAGATGGCCGCCAAGGTTTGATTTGACCACCACTGGATTTTAGAAATTTACCATAAAAAGATAATGCAGAGGGTCCTGAGGGGTAAGCTTAAACTGCGAAAATTCCAAACTGTAACTCAACACACATATTTCATGAAAATGTAGATGAATACAGGCAAAGTGAAATATCCCATTGTTTTCTACAATGAATTACACTTATACTGGTATTATTTAACACTAAATTACTGCCCAAACACGCTTTCTAATGAGAAGGAGTTAGTCCCACAAAATCACTCAACATGCGCCTCTCAAAATCTGTGGTTTAGCAGACGACATATTTTGAGTAGGAAAGTAGTGCCACTGGAAAATTAACGAAAACACGCATAAAATTAGATAAATGGAAATGTAACTTAAACATATCAGACCTGCAACTATACCTGAACATTAATAACACAGAAACCTGGACACTCTAAAGAAGGAAGTTTCAGACCTCTTTCTTGTCGTGTAAGAACTCTATCTTTTGCTGTGTTAGCAAGACACAGAGCCGTTGCTCAAGTTTTTCCTGACTATAAGACAGGACCATTAGTCCCTACGGAACTAAATCGCCCCGTAAAAAATATAGCAAATATTAGAATTTGACCCTGATAAAATAGGTCAATGTTGGTCATTTTCAATAGGCTTCTGACCCTTCACCAGATGCATATGTGGTATGAATTTATGATACCTGACTCTAACCCTTCTTGAGATATCGTGTCGACAGACAGACAGATGGACAGACAGATGACGCTGACAACGACAATACTCTTCGGGCAAAATTTGGGCAAAAAACTGCCATCACATAATACGTCCACCTTTTGGGCGGGCATATAAAAATGGAAACCTTGATGTCTGGGGATGTACAATGACAGTGACCCCCGTGTGTGGGCAAGTGTCATGTTTTGGGGCTGTCTTGCCAAAAAAGGTGTAGGAACATTGGTTCCAGTTGAGGGTAATATAAATTCACAGAAGTACTGTAATATTCTGGATGAAAATTTGTGGCCCATTGTAGCGAAAAACTCCCCCGAATTCGCCGTGGGTATTTCAAGACGACAATGCGTCAGTACACGCATCACGGGAAAACGTCAAATTCAAATCAATGGCATTATTACATGTAACATGGTTTGGCCTGCACAATCAGCAAACCTTGACATCATTGAAAATGTCTGGAGAATCAAGAAAATACTGTCATCATAAAAAAGAATACCTGAGATTTTGTGCCGGGGTGACCTCATACGAGTTGTCAGCAGAATCTGGGCCTCGCTCCATCCAGTGTACATTAAATCTCTCTCTGACAGTTTACCTCGCCAAATTCAGCACGTATTGAGGGCTAATGGGGCCATAATTCAGCACGTATTGAGGGCTAATGGGGCCATAATTCAGCACGTATTGAGGGCTAATGGGGCCATAATTCAGCACGTATTGAGGGCTAATGGGGCCATAATTCAGCACGTATTGAGGGCTAATGGGGCCATAATTCAGCACGTATTGAGGGCTAATGGGGCCATAATTCAGCATGTATTGAGGGCTAATGGGGCCATAATTCAGCACGTATTGAGGGCTAATGGGGCCATAATTCAGCATGTATTGAGGGCTAATGGGGCCATAATTCAGCATGTATTGAGGGCTAATGGGGCCATAATTCAGCACGTATTGAGGGCTAATGGTAATGGGGCCATAACAAAATATTAGGAGTTTCGAGAATGTTACAAGACTACTTCATCTGAAAACACGACAGTAATGCTGCACAACGGCAACCTCTGCTTCCGTAACGTCAGCCATTTTGTGAACTTTATTATGGCACGTGAGTGTACATGTGTAAGGACATACAATTAAAATAAATATACATATATATACATTTAGTTTAACACATAAATTGTATGATGCCCTGTGTTTCAAATACAATGTTAAGAAGCTTTGAATTGAAGAAGCAAGTTGTGTAGGGAAGGGAGTTCTAGATAATTGGTTCAAGGTATGATGGGAGCAGATCTGAGATTTCTGTGTGGAGCAGGTTTATAAGTAAAAGGTATTACAAAACATGAGGCAGCAAATGAAAGGTGCATGGATCCCTCACAATAACAAGTGTTACATGGTGCATGGACCCCTCACAATAACAAGTGTTACATTTGATGCACATAATGTTCCATATAGCATGTAATGATGCAGTTAAAAATAGTCATATTCCTGCAAAAATTAGAATTGCTAACTAAAACTAACTGCATGCATGCACATTATTCTAAGCATCCTCCAAGCCTAGTTTCAAAGATCTTAAGGCATGTAAGGCATAGTGTGTGAGATATGGTTCAAAAACATATTTGACAGGAGTACGACTGGAAAGATATGAGGGAAAGGCAAGGCCTTGCAGCAAGATGAGCTGATGAAAAATAAGTGAGATACACATAGCGGAGAGCAAAAACTTGAGATGCGAGGTAACGAGTAAGTTTTTAACATGTATGAGCAGTGAATGTTTACTAATGCAATGGAACCTGGTGCCGATGAACTTTCTATACTAGGAATTTTATGGCAAAACAAACACAATTATCCTACCGAAAGCCAGAAGTCATCAGATGACTGCGAAACTAGATTTGAAGGCTCCACACAGGCTCCATATTAAACTGGGGTACAACACAACTCAATGACATGAGAGGTGAAGTAATTACAACACATATAAGGGAAGTGGGAAGAGGTGCCGACATACTGACAGAGCCACATGACTTCACAGTATAGTCTTCTGGTTAACCTATTCTAAAGCACATACTAAGAATCTAACGATTCGTGATATGTGTTGTATCTCAGGTACGCTTTTATTGCACCTGTTCATGTGGCAACTTGGATGACATGACCACACGGCCCCTAGCACTGGCATAAGCGGTATTAGATACAAATCTAGAGAGCTATGATGGAAATGCTCTGACAACTCGTATATTAGTAATTGGTGAGCTGTGTCGCTGTGACAACTCGTACACTGGTGACTGGTGAGCTGTATTGTCGTCAGATGAAAATGACGGCATCTAACACAAAAGACCAGTCTGTGTCGACCCAGCATCAACTATATATCAAAGACCAAAAGGTCTGTACAGGGGGCAGGCCTCGGGGATGAAACGTCCACCAGCAGAATCTCGCCATATACAGGTAAAAATTACAACACACATAAGGGAATAAGGGGATGTATAATACATACATCACTATTCGGTTTGCTCCATCAGTCCAAAACTGTGATAAGTTCACACAGGTATCCAGAAAAAAGAATGATAACAGGGCATTTCCCCACCCAAAGGGCAGGAGAAGTGAATTCACACATTCATATCCTAACAGATCCCTTAGCCCAAACTCCACGCAGGCCTTTAGAAAACAGAGTAATAGTATACGGGGCATTTCACAACCCAATAAGCAGGAGAAGTCAATCAATATGTACATGTTTGCTCCATCAGCCCAAACTCCACACAGGTATTCAGAAAGCAGAGAATTTTATATGGGGTATTTCACAACCCAAAGGGCATGAGAAGTGAATTAATACACACGTCTCCTCTGTTTGTGCCATCAGTTCAAACTCCATACAAGCCTCCACAAAACAGAGTAGTAATATATCGGGCATTACACAAGCCAAAGGGCAGGCGAAGTGAATTAATACATTCATCTCTCCTCTGTTTGCTCCATCAGTCCAAACTCTAAATGTGCCTTCACAATTACAAGCGTCTAGTCTGTCATTCATAATCCAGCCGTCGTCCATTAGAGAATATCCGCGTCCATAATCCAAAGACCTATTCCATTTTCCACATAACAGTATTAGCACCAAATTCAAAAGGACAATCATAGTATACATAAACATAGGCTTGTTTCCAGCAAGAGAGAAGCGGTCAACAGTTTTCAATGATGCCGGCAAGACATCATGATGTTCCAAAAATATCAAATCCGTATCGCTGACCAGAGGAACAATAATCAGGGTATTTCACAACCCACAGGACAGAAATGAATTAATACATACATGTTTCATCTGTTTGCACCATCAGGCCAAACTCCATACAGGCCTCCACAAAACAGACAGCTCGGTCAAAATGTCGCATTCCATAGAGCATCTCCAACACCTTGACAAACTGACCAAGGGACAGCATGACCAGCAATGCTTTAGACTGTAAAATATAATACATATTGATTCGGCTTAAAAAGTTGGCATATCCTCACCAAATATTGAAAACAAATACAATTGATATTTTTAGAAACAAGTAAATTGTCTGCTTGGGGTGTTGACACATGTGGTTCATGACGCTTAATTTTGATACAATATACACTAAAAGCACTGGCAGAAAGAATTCCTCACTCCTTTGTAGTTTATCATCTGTTGTGACAGTTTCAAACTGGTAGGCCTATCAACAACTTTCAGAAGAGATAATCCGAGCTTTCCAACAACATGTGATATTATCGCAATATATCACCTCATCTATCATTGTTTTTTTTTGGGGTCCAGGAATTTCCCCTGAACTTCCCCTGCAACAGCAGCCCATGGGGCATCAAATACACCTGTACATTTGACCGAATTTCATATATGGAATCCCACATGTGAACGGCATGATGTTATCTTCAGCACAGACTTGTAGATCCATGCATAATTTTGGTGCACAACAGTACCTTTCTTCAATCATGTCAATACAGCATTACCTTAGCTACAATTGATCCTGGTCTTGACCATTGATCTCAAACAGGTTTTCTTCTTTCCTCTAAGTTTAGCATACTCTTTACTTCAAGATTAAGACACTGGTATACACAAAGCTTGTTCAATCAGACTGAACAATTAGACCATTCACCATATTTTAACAGAGCGAAATCAAACTCACCTTTTGGTTAGCATGAGGGCCGCACAAATGGTCCGCCCATCTTTTCATCACTTCACTGTACTCAGAGAAGTCTAGACTGGCCTGAAAGTTAACAAGACCACACACATATACAACTCTACTGATCTATGCCTGCCATTGGGCAAAACACTCATTCCCGACATACTGCCACAGCAGCTCAATTCTATCCCAATTCTTACCATGTAGAATAAGTATTTGGAAAATCTTCAGTATCTTCAGCTGTCATTTTTTAACCCTTGTGTTGTCGACTCCCGATATACACAGAGTTAGACTGTCATGTTCCCAGTGTCGACTCCGGATATATACATTCGGCGAAACCATCAGAATTTTGATCGTCTTTCGAAACAATTTGGAGCCACATGTGGAAAAATCAAATCAGACACGGCTCAATCCATCTAAAACGTATTATTGCATTAAATGTTTCACGTAAGTTCAGTGTTTATTACCAAAAGAAACAATTGGATATGTGAAGATCATCTACAAATGTAAAACAGAGCGTCATTTATTCAGAAAAGTTTGTTAAAACGCGTAAAACACACCTTGTTTTCAACCATCTACAACGAAATTCAGGAAGACACTCTCCACATTCGAGATATCAAATTGAAGGGCAACAACTCTGCTTTCACTTCCGCACAAGCTATTTCTGTCATGTAGTTGAAATGCGTATATGTTATTGGATAAAATGGTCATGTGTTTTGAGTCTTTTTCATTCACCAGCGAAAATTATGATGACCTGACGTAACCCAACTTCCTGATTGGTCAAACTGCTCATTAACATAAAATATCTATGAGTACGCATTCGCCATGGCCGAAATGGACAGTCAGAATGGTGTTTTGTTTCGATGGGTGAAGCCACACATCACGTAAACAACAGGATTTTTACCGACTTGGAATGTTTAATAAATTTTCAATATTCGTTATGCTACGAGTAATCAGGAATACATATAAAGACATCTATACGATTTTAGACTAGATATTTAGTCGAGATGAAGCAAAACAGACCATCCATCGGTAGTAAACGGAATGTGATAAAATTCCTTATGTGAGTTTCACGGTACCCTATCTTTGCCAAATTGCAATTCCTATATATTTCTAACGCTCTAAAATCCCAAAAATGTTCTGAATGTATGTTCAGGGCAAATTGATGTATCATGCATCAAATACCATCCATTATTTTAATTTATTTATCAATTCCAATTACAACACATACAAGGGACAGTTGCCGTTTTTGAGACTTTGGCTAACCAAGCAGCCTGATGCCATGCTCCATACAATGTAATGTTGGAGAGACTAGATGAATGACCTTGGATAACCAAGCAGCCATACAATGAAATGTTGCAGAGACGAGATGAATGACCTTGGATAACCAAGCAGCCATACAATGAAATGTTGGAGAGAGTGGACGACTGACCTTGGATTACCAAGCAGCCATACAATGAAATGTTGCAGAGACGAGATGAATGACCTTGGATAACCAAGCAGCCATACAATGAAATGTTGGAGAGAGTGGACGACTGACCTTGGATTACCAAGCAGCCATACAATGTAACGTTGGGGAGAGTGGATCACTGACCTTGGATTACCAAGCAGCCATACAGTGTAACGTCAGGGAGAGTGGATCACTGACCTTGGCTAACCAAGCAGCCATACAATGAAATGTTGGGGAGAGTGGATCACTGACCTTGGATAACCAAGCAGCCATACAGTGTAACGTTGGGGAGAGTGGATCACTGACCTTGGCTAACCAAGCAGCCATACAGTGTAACATTGGGGAGAGTGGATCACTGACCTTGGCTAACCAAGCAGCCTGATACCATGCTCCATACAATGTAATGTTGGAGAGACTAGATGAATGACCTTGGATAACCAAGCAGCCATACAATGAAATGTTGGAGAGAGTGGACGACTGACCTTGGATTACCAAGCAGCCATACAATGAAATGTTGCAGAGACGAGATGAATGACCTTGGATAACCAAGCAGCCATACAATGAAATGTTGGAGAGAGTGGACGACTGACCCTGGCTAACCAAGCAGCCTGATACCATGCTCCATACAATGTAATGTTGGATAGACCAGATGAATGACCTTGGCTAACCAAGCAGCCATACAATGAAATGTTGGAGAGAGTGGACGACTGACCTTGGATAACCAAGCAGCCTGATACCATGCTCCATACAATGTAATGTTGGATAGACCAGATGAATGACCTTGGCTAACCAAGCAGCCATACAATGAAATGTTGGAGAGAGTGGACGACTGACCTTGGATAACCAAGCAGCCATACAGTGTAACGTCGGGGAGAGTGGATCACTGACCTTCGCAAACCAAGCAGCCTGATACCATGCTCCATACAATGTAATGTTGGATAGACCAGATGAATGACCTTGGCTGACCTAGCAGCCATACAATGAAATGTTGGAGAGAGTGGACGACTGACCTTGGCTAATCAAGCAGCCTGATGCCATGCTCCATACAATGTAATGTTGGAGAGACTAGATGAATGACCTTGGCTAAGGGAGCTTCTTGAAATTAGGAACTGAGTTCCCAGGTAGGGATGGAATATGCCGGTTATTCAAATGGGATACACCATGCCCAGTTTGGTGTTCTAATCTGGATCGATTAGAGTTCCAGCTATGCCATTTCCCCCATGCCGCTGCATGGTATGGCATAAGCCATCCTTTGTCTGCCGAGTTCCAAACTGTATGGCATGGAGTTCCCAGGAGTTCCAACATGGCGCACCATGCCACTCTGTAATTTTGGAGAGAGAGGATCACTGACCTTGGCTAACCAAGCAGTCATACAGTGTAATTTTAGAGAGAGAGGATCACTGACCTTGGCTAACCAAGCAGCCATACAGTGTAATTTTGGAGAGAGTGGACCACTGACCTTGGATAACCAAGCAGCCATACAGTGTAATTATGGAGAGAGAGGATCACTGACCTTGGCTTACCAAGCAGCCATACAATGTAATGTTGGAGAGAGTGGACCGCTGACCTTGGCTAAAAACAAGCAGCCATACAGTGTAATGTTGGAGAGAGAGGACCACTGACCTTGCCTAACCATGCAGCCATACAGTGTAATTTTGGAGAGAGTGCATCACTGACCTTGGCTAACCAAGCAGCCATACAATGTAATGTTAGAGGGAGTGGACCACTGACCTTGGCTAACCAAGCAGCCATACAGTGTAATGTTGGAGAGAGAGGATCACTGACCTTGCCTAACCATGCAGCCATACAGTGTAATTTTGGAGAAAGTGCATCACTGACCTTGCTTAACCAAGCAGCCATACAGTGTAATTTTGGAGAGAGTGCATCACTGACCTTGGCTAACCATGCAGCCATACAGTGTAATTTTGGAGAGAGTGCATCACTGACCTTGGCTAACCATGCAGCCATACAGTGTAATTTTGGAGAGAGTGCATCACTGACCTTGCCTAACCAAGCTGCCATACAGTGTTAATTTTGGAGAGAGAGGATCACTGACCTTGGCTAACCATGCAGCCATACAGTGTAATTTTGGAGAGAGTGCATCACTGACCTTGGCTAACCATGCAGCCATACAGTGTAATTTTGGAGAGAGTGCATCACTGACCTTGCCTAACCAAGCTGCCATACAGTGTTAATTTTGGAGGGAGAGGATCACTGACCTTGGCTAACCATGCAGCCATACAGTGTAATTTTGGAGAGACTGCATCACTGACCTTGGCTAACCAAGCAGCCATACAGTGTAATTTTGGAGAGACTGCATCACTGACCTTGGCTAACCATGCAGCCATACAGTGTAATTTTGGAGAGAGTGAATCACTGACCTTGGCTAACCAAGCAGCCATACAGTGTAATTTTGGAGAGAGTGGACCACTGACCTTGGCTAACTAAGCAGCCTGATGCCATGCCCCAGACAATGTAATATTATGGCTTACTGACCTTGTCTAACCAAGCAGCCCGATGCCATGCCCCATAACCTCTAATGTTATAGAGATTGTATCACTGACCTTGGCTAACCAAGCCGCCTGATGCCATGCTCCATACGTCTGCAGGTACCGACAGGCATCCAAACCTTTGTCAATCAAACACAACAACTGCACACCCTCTGGAAATGGAAAATATATACATATTTAGTGGGATTACAAGCGTCTGGTCCGTCATTTATAATTCAGCCATCATCCATTAAAGAATATCCGCGTCCATAGTCCAAAGACCTATTCTATATTCCATATAACCGTATTAGCACCAAATTCAAAAAGACAATCATAGTATACATAAACATAGGCTTGTTTCCTGCAAGAGAGAAGCGGTCAACAGTTTTCAATGATGCCGGCAAGACATCATGATGTTCCAAAAATATCAAATCCGTATCGCTGATCAGTATTCTTAATCCATAATATTTGTTGTAAAGTCGTCATCTAAAGAATGATGTATCTATACGCTTTGGTTGTGACTGTTCATATAAGTACCATGAGGATCTTGAAGTACAAGGGTTCATACGGCCCCTAGCCCCGGGTTAAGCGGAATTAGACACAAGTTACGAAACGTAACGCCATAGATCTTGCATGCTACGCTTGTATTTTGCTATCAGCATGCGATATGTATCGCCAAATTTGAGAAACTTTGAGTGGAGGCGCTTGGTGGTGTAGCCCTGTTTTATAAGTTTCTGCAACAATGTTTTGTGACGTTGATTAAAATCATCACAGGACACAGGATCTAGCAAATGCTACTAGACGTGATATGTATACGCCATATGCAGGTCCCCTGGAATATTACTGTCCAGAAAGGGATAGTTTACGATATCAAAATTGTAATCATCTCTTGTCATACAGTCGACGAGAGAGAAGGCCCGCTTCATTTTTATAGAGATACAGGTCTAAATATGATGTGCCTGTATGGCTATCTGTAGTTCCCTTCAAATCCAGTGGAGGTGGATATATATCCTTCACTGCGTCATTTATATACCGATTATCCACAGCGAGAAGATCGTCTATATAGCGTTTGGTGAATGAGAAGGAACGGGCATTGAATGGATCGGTTTTTGAAAGCGCCTGCATATAGTCATATTCATAAGAGAACAGATATACGTCAGCCAACAGGGGTGCACAATTAGTACCCATTGGAATACCTATATGCTGTTGATATATTGTGTTGCCAAATTTCACAGATATTTTTAATGAGAAATTCAAGCAACTCTGTAAACAAAGAAACATCCCATGAATGATACCTCCTGTATGTAGTAGAGCTAAAGAATGCTTTATGGCTTCCTACATTAATATATCTACGATCAGTTTTCTTGAACACAGATACTATTAATGAACTTAGATGGTCAATAAGGTCCTGATGAGGGATTGTAGCATAGAGTCGAGAAATCCCATGTGGATACATGTCTGTACGGTATGTGACCTTTAGCATCAAGTTCTTCAAGGAGATTCAATGTGCATGTTTTAGTGTGGAGATAAAATCTAAAACTTTAAGTGTATCACTAGAGTAATATAAAAAATATTCATCAATTGTGCCATATATCCATGATAATGCTCCTATTTTAGTGTGTGTGTAGTTTACAGACCCAGAATCACCTTGATGAGGGAGTCAAATAAATGCTTATATTACCTGCCAACTACTTTTCTGACCCGCACTTGTTCGAGAGTTTATACAAAGTATGAATGCTATCTAATACTAACCTGCCAATTTGCCATTAGCAATGAGATTAGTAGCCACCAGTTTAATGGTGCTTTGAGAGGCCCCAGATGATCTGATACTGGCCACCAGACATGCTCTGAAACAAACAACATCAATGTCCAGCCATGACAAGCAAAACACCACTCACTACATCAACAGTAAAACCGAATCAAAGAGAAAGCAACAGTTAATCTGTCTCATATCGGATAGAGAACCAGACTGATGAGAACCTCAGTGTCTGGCTGTGGATCAATTCAATTCAATTGAATTTTATTTGTACAACATGCCTTTTGATTAGTGTACAAGAATAATAAATATGACAATTATAACAGAACTGCTGTAGCACCAAAAGTCATCAATCAGATAAGGCCAAAACAAATAATTAAATCTTTTTCAAGGGCTTTTTTAAGCTATATCACAACGAACCAACTAAGCACCACCCAGTCCAGTTGTGTTCCTGCTACTTCAAAGAAGAAATCTTTGAAGCAGCATGGAACCAGACACCCTCCATCCACCCTATAAAACTCTGAGGACAGTGCACAAGACACAGACAGGACGCTTACATGGTGCAATAAAGACAAGTGATATTACAGTGCTAGACATCACATTATCAAATTCCTGTTGCTTCTCAGCAAAATGCATTGAAGCAACAGGAACCTGAACCCACCCAATCATCCGCCACACTGATGTGTCAAGTATTTTCATGTACACCTCAAAAATTGTTCGTCCACAAAAATGAACTGTACTCATAAATGAATACTCTCGACAATACACGCCAACACAAGTATTGTTTTTGTGGGAAAATAGGAGAGAGTGAATAGAATTCAATGTCGCTTTCATCAATATTCCAGCTACATGTATATCGCTATGAACCAACTAAGCACCACCCAGCCAAGTTGCAATCCTGCTACTTCAAAGAAGAAATCTCTGACATAGCATGGAACCAGACACCCTCCATCCACCCTATAAAACACTGAGGACAGCACACAAGACACAGACAGGACACTTTAATACATGGTGCAATAAAGATAAGTGATATTACAATGATATTACATCACATTATCAAGTTCCTGTTGCTCAGCAAAATGCATTGAAGCAACAGGACCCCGTTTTTTCTTTGATGGAGGCGACATGGAAATGGAACGATTATTACCGTGAAATATTTTAGCCTGAATTATCTTCTTTTTTTTTTGGCTGTGTAGGTGATCCTACTTTTACATACAATCTGTGCAATGCATGTGTCTATGGTGCATTTCTGCGCATCATGAAACTGAAGTCAGGGTAGCATGAATGAATCAAAGATATGGGAACGAAGATACGCTCTGAAAAATTAATTTCTAAAGAAATTACTTCGAGGTACATGTATACAGTTTTATTCGATATATCCACACATCTGGCAGGTATTCATCCAGAGTTAGAGATAATACGAGTTTTCAAATAATGTATTCAGCAAGCGTTCAAATTGGTAAGGGAACAACTCCTGGAGGCAAAAAGTCGCTCATCGTTAAAACTTCCACCGGTGGCGCAACGCAGTACTCCTCTGCCATGTCTGCCACCAACCAAGAATGTCAAGGCAGCATAGAGAGCTTTGCGATGTAGTTGACTTGGCTGGTGAAGATGTTCACAGCCATGTCTCAGAAAGGTCACTGCTGGGGGGCAAAATAGTGAGCGGCTGGACAGTGACCTCTGCAGCCATAAGTTTTATCAAAAGTACAATCAGTACCTGGTTTACAGCCATTCCATTCAGACACGCACAGTATGGTGATTGTAGGACCTGAAAGATGTTCATGTATACATTTCTCCAACAACTGAATTTCACAGAGGCCGTGACCTTGCAGATTTTAAAACCACTGACATATATATTTTAATTCAAGAATATCTCAGTGCCATTTCCAGGAGCTACAGGTAAAAGGTGAAAAGATCATGTGATTTGTTTGTTGTTTTTTTGCCAATCCATCTGTGGGAAAGTTGAAATTTCATATCTGGACAATAATTCCTGCAACACCAAACCACCCATTATTTATTTTCTCATGTAAACATCGATAGCCCCAGTTGCTCAAATTCGAAGCAGTTCAGCTGCAGAGTAAAGATGCCACACTCAATATATTTGGTGTATTCCACACAGAAATATACTACACTCTGAAATAATTAGATGGAATATTCAACCGGAAAGATTTCTCACGGATTCCAATATATTGAAGTTTCATCTAATTATTTTAGAGAGTAAAACAGTCTTGTGCACTCAGAGGAATATCACAATTGTGTTTATCACCTCTAAGGACCAGATCACCATGAAGATGCGGTTTTACACTATATATCGAGCTCTAAAAGCACATCATAGCCATTAAGCTCGGGCAATACTTGGATGGGGAACCGGGTGCTGTACTGGCTGGGCTGATCAGTGTCCAGGGTAATAGGAACTGTGAGCACTCGTGTTCTGGCATATAGAGGCACTGTCGTGATATGACTGAAATAAGGTTGAAAATGACGTTAAACCCTATTACTCACTCACTCACTCCAAGTCTGGGAACACTGGGTCTAGACACAAGCAGTTTCATCTCCACTAACTAATGAAACCTTATAGGTATACGAAGTATCATCTAGAAACTGGATAATATTTGTAAGACTCCACAATGATATTTTTCGGTACCGGTATATGGCATAATTCTCAAATTGAAAATCTACATTTGATGGAAGGGATAGGTTCCAAAGTGTTGCAAGTTTATGCAATCAAGAATCAAAATAATGGCAGTTAGCAAAATATTCTGAACATTTTAAAATATTTTGATTTTTTTTGTCATTATAATAATAAATGTCTATAATAGATCGGTGTAATTAATAATTGTGGTAAATGCCCATCAACAATATTTAAGCAAAAATTAGGTTTTCATAAACATTGAAATCCCTGTTAATATATGATTTTTTTTTTATATTGACTATATGAGAACATCAGAATGCCAAAAAATGTTTTAGGCCAGTGGAATATCAGTGATATTATTTTCGTATTGCAAAGTATCAACCAAATGCCAGTCCTGGAATCATTTTTAGCCAGTTATAATCAGGTGAGCAAAAAACTTGTGCACATGTGTTACGGAAGTGGCTACGCGCTACTATCAATACTTACCCAGAATGCTTGGTAACTGTGTTATGCGCGAGTAAACCTGGAGACATCTCACAAACCACGTGTTGTTCTATTTCATGTAACTATAAGCTGATTACATATGATAACATGGCGTCAGAAGTGGTCTTGATTGCAGTTAAACGTCTTGCGCGGAAAGCATATACAGCTCAGAAAAGCACTGTAATCAAACTGAACTTTGAAAACCCTTGGAGCCAGCGTGACCATGTGGAACGAAAACTGGGCTCTCGGTGGCTTACACATTGCCGCCATTTTGAACTTCTCGTGATTCGTTTCCGGCTGTCCAGGGAGCAGAGATCTGCCAAAGAACTGTGAGTTATCCAAGTGAATTAATAAACAGTGGGCTAAAAAAGTGAAAACTGTGACTATATTCAAATTTTTGTACATTCGTTTGAAATGGCTTCTTATCAAATACCAGCTCCTCAACCCATGGTTGTAAAGGGCGATGTATCTAACAATTGGAAAAATTTCAAAGCAGCCTGGGAATTTTATGCAACAGCCACGGAACTGAAAGATAAAGATCCGAAGATACAAGCGGCCGCTCTGTGTAGTGTCATGGGAATAGATTGTGTCAATGTCATGAATAGTCTAACCACTTTGTCTGATACGGACAAGCAACAACCAGGCAGGATTTTGACAGAATTAAATGGCCATTTCATGCCACAGAAACACTTGCTATTCGAAAGAGTAAAACTGGGTTATGCCAATCAAACAGAACACGAGACAGTTGATCAGTATGTAATTCGCTTGCGTCAGCTGGCAGAAACGTGTGAATTTGGTACACTTGGGGAGAGTTTGTTGCGTGACAGACTCGTCATGGGAACTCATGATTCGTCAACCAGGGACAGATTACTCCGAGAACGACCTGTTCCAGATCTAAAACGGTGTGTAGAGGCACTGAGAGCCAATGAACTTTCTAAAGCTCACAAGGAGCAATTGCGCAGCGCAGCCACTGTGGGAGGAGAAGATACTGTCCATGCAGCAAACAGACAGAGTCGCTATGGCAGCAAGCCTAGCAATGGTAAATTCGCACAGCGCCCCAACCCTAACACAGGACAGTTTCAAAAGAAAACTAGTAGTAACAGTACATGCATGTATTGTGGCCTAAGTCATGGCAAGGGCATGAAAAAATGCCCGGCATATGGAAAAAGTTGTGGAAAATGTGGAAAATCCAACCATTTTGCCTCGGTATGCAGGGCATCGTCTTACAGTAAAAAATTACACCAAACCTGTAGTTTAGAGAAAGGGGTGGAAACAGAATCTGATTCGGATGAATCAGTTTTCGCCGTTCATCGTATTGGTGCCGTGAGCAACATCAAGCATAAATCTCACTTTATGGTTCCTCTCACATTCCACAAGGCCTATCCCATCACTGAAAAAGTACAGTTAGATTCAGGGGCAACCTGCAGCGCTATGTCGTATTCGACTCTTCAGGGGATTTTACAGACTGGCAATGTTACATTAGATCCTCCCGAGGGAAAGATCAAGTTGTATGATGGCAGCGTCATTACACCACTAGGTAATACTCACTTCACGTAAGTCATGGCAATGGCACACAGTGTGAAGTAACATTTGACATTGTGGAGCAAGCTCCATGGCCTATCGTTGACGGTAGTACCTGCATTAAGCAAGGTTGGCTATCACTCGGTGTGGACAAAATACTGAACATGCTGCAGGAGGAAGTCGATGCACCCCTCTCTATGGAACGTATTCTGAATGAATACAAGGATGTTTTCAGCGGTCTGGGATGCCTTCCAGGAGAATACCATATTGAAACTGACTCAAATGTACGACCAGTTCAGCACGCCCCCCGCCGAATTCCAGTCCCACCAAAGTTAGCACAGGCTAAGGTATTCAGTGTTTTGGATGCCAAAGATGGGTTTTTCCAAGTAAAATTGGACGAGGAGAGTTCATATCTCACAACATTCTGGACCCCTCATGGAAGGTATCGCTATTTGAGGATGCCACAGGGCATCTGCAGTGCTCCGGAGGAATATCAACGCCGTCAGAATGAGGTTCTTGCTGGACTAAAGGGCATTGAGGTCATTGCAGATGATGTTTTGTGTTATGGATGTGGCACAACAACAGAAGAAGCAATCACGGACCATGATCGGAATCTGCTGCAGTTGTTAGAACGAGCCCGTGAGGTTAATCTGAAATTCAACAAGAAGAAGTTCCGGCTGAGACTAAATGAAGTGCCTTATATGGGTCAACTGCTCTCCAGTGATGGCCTGAAACCGGATCCGTCGAAAGTGTCCGCCATTGTTCACATGCCCCCTCCAATCGACAAAAAGGGAGTTCAGTGCCTATTAGGATGTGTGAACTATTTGGCCAGGTTTATGCCTAACCTTTCTGAGATATGTGAGCCTCTTCGCAGATTGACGGAGAAAGAGGCAATATTTGTGTGGGAGAGTCAGCAGGTCGAGTCTTTCGCTGACATGAAGGGATTGATCAGTGTCGCTCCAGTACTGAAGTACTATGACGTCAATTGTGAAGTAACTATTCAGTGTGACGCATCAGAATCCGGATTAGGTGCAACTCTCCTCCAGAATGGGCAACCAGTGGCATTCGCGTCACGATCTCTATCTTCAACGGAGCGCCGATATGCTCAGATAGAGAAGGAATGTTTGGCCATTTTATTTGCGTCAGTCCGCTTCGATCAGTACATACACAGTCGGGAATCCATATCGGTTGAAACAGATCACAAACCACTGGTTCCGATATTCCTGAAATCCATTCACTCCGCCCCTAAACATCTTCAACGCATGCTTCTCCGCTTACAGAAATACAACTTGGATGTTCAGTACTTACCAGGATCTAAAATGTTCATTGCGGATATGCTAAGCCGTGCATACCTGCAAACCAGCAATGAAGAGAATGCGCCGGAATACCAAATATTCCAGCTGTCTGAAGAAAACCAACTATTTGAAGAAATAGGGAAAATCAGTCAAGTTGACCACATGCGATTGTCTGAGGCAACTCATAAACAAGTCAAATCATGTACGACTGGAGATGCAACTTTGCAAACTCTTATGAACACTGTCATTACAGGTTGGCCAGACATTAGCGAAGACGTCCCCATCTGTATCCTTGGGTACTGGAATTTCAGAGACGAACTCACGGTTCAAGACGGCGTACTGTACAAAGGTATGAAAGTGATCGTACCTACCTCAATGCGTTCCCAGATGATTGCCAGAGTCCATTCCAGTCATTTGGGTCCGGACGCGTGTGTTCGTAGGGCGAAAGATGTTCTGTACTGGCCAGGCATGGTGGGTGAAATCAAAGACAATGTCAAATCATGTGGGATTTGCAGTGACTTTCTTGCAAAGCAACAGAGAGAACCCCTCATGACACACCAACTTCCAGACTTGCCTTGGTCCAAGGTTGGGCAAGATTTATTCTCTCTCCATGGAGAAAATTACCTCGTAACAGTGGATTTTTACAGCGATTTCTTTGAACTAGACTTACTTGAGGACATATCATCAGCATCAGTTATCCGTGCCACCAAATCCCATTTTGCCCGTCATGGCATTGCAGACATGGTGACGGATAATGGCGCACAGTACACAAGCGAAGACTTTTCGACCTTCACACATCAGTGGGAGTTCAAACATATCACCAGTTCGCCGCGTCACAGCCAAAGTAATGGCAAATCAGAGTCGGCAGTTAAAATCGCCAAAAAGCTGGTAAAAAAGGTCAAACGGGACAGTTCTGACTTACAAATGGCCTTGCTGGAATGGAGAAACACCCCCGATGACAGTGGGTCGAGTCCTGTACAGAAACTGATGTCCAGGAGAACAAAAACTACGATACCAACAGCCAGAGCTCTCCTAACACCACAGCTCATCTCCGGCGTGCTGGAAAACATCACGATCAAACATGTCAAAAGGCAGAAAGCCAAGGCAGCATATGACAGGCATGCGAAACCGTGTGTGTCGCAAAAATTGGTCCACGTTCCTACCTTGTGGAAAATGAAAGCGGCCAATTGTATAGGAGAAACCGAAAGTTTATCCGACCAGATGGGAGCCAGGAAATCAGTCACAGTGGCACTATGGAGCCACAATCAGTCCTTGATGGACCACCACCTCCACTTGCGTCCTCAGCACCGCTTCCACAGGCACCACCATCAATACCTAACAGCGACTCTGTGTCTGTACAGCCTCCTTCTGGTGACAGTGTTTCCCATTCAGATCAGCCAGCTACCACAAGGTGCGGAAGGCACACTACTGCTCCAGCAAAATACAAAGACTTTGTAATGAAATAATAGCTAGATATTTCCAAAGTCCCAGTGGTGAAATATGCAGATAGTTAATTTTTTTTATATATATATATATCATAGTTCAACCGTTTATAGTTAGTTGTAGTTCCAGTTTCATCATTATTCTAGTCGGAACTTAGTCATCCCAACTGACAATTTTTCATTGATCTAGTCAACATGGTCAACCTGACTCATCACTTTGACAATGAACAGTCACGAACTCCATATTACGAATATTAAACATTTATAAACAATGTTTCTATTTGTTACTAAATCAAACCTGCTTGAATTCAATGCCTTAATCTCCATTAAGCTGCACAATCAAACATAGAAAACGGAAGTTAAAACTAAAAGTTAACTCCCCTAGGAGAGAGTTGTCCGCCCCTAGGAGAGCTCTCCCACTCAATCCAGCGTGGTCACTATAAAGGTCACTGCAAGCCTCATTCCAATCCTCTTTCTCAAACCGAGACCAGCAGATAGCAAGGCCGCGGAATGAGGGGACGGAAGGGAGGGACAATTAAATTCAAGCAGGTTTGATTTAGTAACAAATAGAAACATTGTTTATAAATGTTTAATATTTGCTTCCTAAATCGTAAACCTGCTTGAATTCAATGCCTCAGTACCAACATATGGAGGTGGGAACCTCGGCCTTGTTGTAGTTCTAAAAGCAGGCTTAGTAACCGCTGGAATGACACAGACATGGATATAATAATGAGACATCAAACATCAACAAATGTAACCCTGGTCAAGGACGAAAAGGTTAAAACATGGATAAGATACACTAGTACTTATCTTGAATGTCTCCATCCATGTAGCTGTGCTCGTGGTGTGGTATACAATCTCTACCAAGAAGTTTGAATCCTCAGCTCTTAGGGCTGATAGGTTATCTTGGCAGGATTGTATGTCGATTGGGGCAAAGCCGACTTTAGCACATACATGCAGAAACTTGGCTGGACCTTTAAGGTTGGGTGATGCGTAATCTGTCCGGGCTTAGAGGGCGCCAAGCCACACCATTCTCAGTCCACAAACCGTCTTATGTCCAACTCTCCATACTTGGTTCTTGAAGTTGAACAGGTCTTGTAGGAGATGACTGCGTTTGCTCCCTGAGTCAATACTACGCAATCGTCCACTCTGTACTTTATTCGACTGTGGAGACACTGCTTGTGAGATGAGCATAGGTGACCCGGCTGAGATCATCTGGGAGGAAGTCAATTCAAACTGAAATGACAAGCAAAACTGCAGTAAAGTCAAAGATTAAAAGTCAGAATTGTGTCCGGACTAAAATGATGACTTGAGAGATAGCGGCTGCCAAACTGACCTATTACTACTGAGTAGATAACGTTTATATCCAATAATTTTTAAGATAATATTTATATCCAATTATTTTAAAGATAACAGTCTCTCAGAAAGGTACAATTACTAGAGCTGGAAAACAAAAAGGTCAGACTGTGCGAGACACGAATCCACGTCCTCAGAGTTCGATACCCAATCGCCAGCAGAAACAGCAAACGGACCAGACCACACGGCCGTCTCAGCCTCTATCTAAAAATGATCATAGGCATGACAAAGAATCTCAAGAAAAGAACCCTGGTCGGTAATGCAGAGGGTAATTATGGAGTAGTAAAAGATATTTATCTAACTTATCTTTTGAGTGTCTCCCTCCATGTAGGAGGGATGACACAGACATGGGCATACAGATGAGACATCAACAATGAACAAGTGAAACCCTGGTCAGAGACGTAAAAGGTTAAATCATGGATAAAAAACAGTAGTACTTATCTTGAATGTCTCCATCCATGAAGCTGTGCTCGTGGTGTGGTATACAATCTCTACCAAGCAGTTTGAATCCTCTGCTCTTAGGGCTGATAGGTTATCTTGGCAGGATTGTATGTCGATTGGGGCAAAGCCGACTTTAGCACATACATGCAGAAACTTGGCTGAACCTTTAAGGTTGGGTGATGCGTAATCTGTCCGGGCTTAGAGGGCGCCAAGCCACACCATTCTCAGTCCACAAGTCGTCTTGCGTCAACTTCTCAGCCTGTTTCTTGAAGCTGAGTAGGTCTTGTAGGATGCCTAGGAGTCGACTGCGTGTGTTCCCTGAGCCAACTCTACGCAACTGTCAACTCTCTGTACTTTACTCGAAGTTGCTGACACTAGCAACCTGAAACAAAAACAATATTAATAATACTCACAAGTGTCAGTTCTTCTTTCTTGTGAGTTGAGTGTAGGTGACGCAGCTGAGATCATGTAGAAGGAAGTCAGATATAACCTGCAAGACACAAGGAAAACCGCAGTTAAGGTAAAAATTAAATTCCCCATAGTGTCAGACCTCTTAGATTGATGATTAGAGAGCCCATGGTCGTCTATCTGACTTATTTCTTCCTTCATAGATGATCGTATCGAAAGTGGACACATGATATAATTGAGAGATGAGATGAGATGATACAGCAAGATGGCTGCCTTGCTGTAATGGTGACAATTTTGCACCCCCCCCTCTTTTTCTGAAATTACTTACCACGTGCTGGGTAGCCACCAAAATGGCCCGAGCGTGGTCACACTATCTGATTGCATGAACTCAATGCCGACATATCTCACAGATAGAAATTTGTGAACGTGGAGTTTGTTGTCCAGGCACAAGACTGGACAAAGTCATGGAGGGACAAGTTCTTCCATCAAGGCCATGTGTAGCGATGGCACGAATCTCATGGGAAGAAGCAGTATACAGTAGCGGGGAGGCGTCAATGGCCAATTGATAAGACCATTTTATGGTCTTCTTCAACCACGCGTCAAGGGTATTTTTTCGTAATGTCATGCATTGCAGACGGGCGAAAAACGACAGAAATAACAGGCGCCGAGAGCCGCGCAAAGGCCGTCTCATAAGACACAGCTTTATAGACGCGGACTCTAAGGGTTCACAAGATGGTAAATCAGGGCACACAGAACCACACCGATATCCTATTTCGGTAACAGTTGGCGAGTACAACGCGACTGTAATGCAAAGGCGCGAATAAGCGCAGAGATATAATCGTTAAGGCTAAAGTCGGTACCAAAGGTAAGACGTAACACGCTAGCCAGAGCAGATCGATAGCCCTCCATGGTGCTAATATGAAACTCCCTATCCTGGTGAAGGTGAAGGAGGAAGTCAATTGCGAGGGAAATAGAATCGGGGACGGTATCACGTCCTCGGCACCAGGACCAATATAGGAACGTAGCAAGTAAGGTCCTACATATAATAAACAACCTTAAGGTTGATGACAGAACCATAATGTCAAAGTCTAACCATTGGTGTAACGGTCTATACAGGAATAAAGTACTTGATGGGGAAAGCCGGAAAAACTGTCCAAGTACACCACGAAAACGTTGTGTTGTTTAAGCACAATCCTAAGGTAAATGGATCTCAACACAATGTTTGTGTGTTAAAGTCAACATGGTTCTTTGTTAAAACAACACTGTGCTGAATTCAATTAAAGGTGACTAGTCCGTCATTCACATTCCCGCCGTCGTCCTCAGAGAATATCCACGTCCATAATCCAAAGACCTATTCCATATAACAGTATTTGACCAAATACTGCTGATTGTAATACAATTTTGATATTCTGAACTCCAGACTGGAAACAACAAGGTCTGGACAGGACTCTCTTCGTAGAGTAACGACGAACCTAAGTAAATCACAATGTGAAAAACCCGAGAAGAATTGATACAAGTGGAAAGATGACGCCAAACGAACGGACTTCCCCTCCCGCCGATGACCGACGATGAAGAATCAAAGGGGGCCGATGAATGGATATAAAATATGCATCTCGCAAATGAAGAAATGACGTGACAAACGGCGTTATGGCGTACCGGAAACGTCTAACCGATGTAATAGAACGACGCACAGGTGTATGAGAGACACATGACGGCGTAATGAACATGCCGTCAAAGGTGTAATAGGAAAGCGTAATGTGAAAAATGCGAGAAACGTTGTATATGATAAACAACGTAGTGATTTCCTAATTCACAACAACTTAATGTATATACATGCTCAAACTGGAGCAGGATACAAACCTATAAAAGTACACGACGTAACCGAAGGGCGTTGCAAACAGTAACCCCGAAGTCGATTGTAATAAATTTTCCTTCTCTTTAAACGCAGTAGAGATGAACATATTAAATGTTTGTAGCGTTAATCACCAAATGTAAGCTCAATGAGATAAATGGGATTATGGATCTTTGTGTCAGTGAACATGAAATAATGTGTCAATGAATATGGTTACATTATGACCTCTCCCGATGTAATTTGTCTCCTGTACGTGAGATTCAGTACTGGAGTTTTATATGGAGAGAATATTAAACATTTACAACAATGTTACTATCAATAACCAAAAAGTCACACAATCGACATCCAGAACAAAGATTTTTCCAGGAAACCAAAACAAATCCTTAAAGGATTTTTAAATTCCCGAAGAGAGGAAAAACATTTAAGGTCTCTCGCCGGCAGGAAAATGAGGTTATTCAAAAATTTTGAATTTGAAATGACCTAACACGAACAAATTTGTCGAGAAGCGGAAGAACAGTAAGAACATTACTAAAGAGCAGTTTGATGCTCTAGTAGACTGTACTGGTAATACAAACTTGGTTGAAAGAAACCATAGAAGACTTCACGACTTACGTGTCATTAGGCTTAAACCTTGGCCGGACCAATAGATTCCCACTCACGCTAGTAAAATTTTAAATTTTCTCATAGGGAAGAAATTAAAATTAGTGCATAAGTCCATCTGAATTATAAGCGTAACACAGTATACAGATGGAACAGCTTGGTGAGAAACAAAACAAATCACATGTATAAAACAAAATTGTGTATCAAGGCATAGCACAGAATCACAATAAACAGTGGGTAATAGAATTACTTACTCACGATAACCAACACGTGATCCCTTTGTTGATCGACACACCCTTCATCACATAAAGAGATCAGCAAAGACGCTCATTAAAATGCAATAAACAGTCGTAGCATTGAAGCCCCGTAACATCCATTTATGCTATTATTATAACATCGTTTACATAGGGTTGAGATGTGGTTACGTACACAAAAACAACAAACACGTAAACATGAGAGGCAGAATAAAACCTCCGTAAGATCTCTCTTGAAGACAGGATATCAAAATCACATAATAATACTTGATATAACAAGAGATTACCTTCTTGGTAGGCCACAGAATTGAATGGATGCAGGTGAGAACAATCAAAGTCCGAACAAAACATACAACAACAACATGAAACATTGACGGACTGCTTATAAAGACTCGGATTTCCCAGGCGGAGAAAACCGAACCTCCCGCGTCAAACGAGGGTAGTTCTCACAATCCTGGTAATTTATACAACAATTCAGTGAATAAAATCATGAAACAACGAAACAAAAACTTGTTCGTTTAAAGTACATCACAATAGGCTCCATACTGACCGAACAAAACGGAATGTTGGAGGCTAATAAAAGCCTACCTCAAACACACCGGGTCGTAACTCAAAGTTTGTGTGAAGACGTAATATTGACTACACACTGGCCTAATGCAGGACTGTGTTATTTGTTAAACATGAGATTTCATAAAGACTTTTAGAAGAACATCGTCAGACGATCATTTCAAGAGAATTTAAAATCTCCGCCCCAAGTATTTAGCGACGTACGTCCAAAGACACTAAACACGTGGCCGACTCAAACATTCGCCCCACAAATAGATCGGGCACGGAATTAAATAAACTATGACCACGTTGTTTATTAGCTTCCTTCTTTTTGGAAGAGATATGTGGTACCGATAGACAGGCGAAATAACCTGTGGAAAAGAATTCTTTTGTCTGAAGGAGACAATGGAATGGCCAGGCAAGACCGACCTGGTCTTTGTTGAGCGTAACAAAGGAACGGGTTTTGGATCAACCTAGACAATGAAACTCCGGACCGGGTCAAACTGTCTAGCAACCTAGAATTATCTTCGTGTATGATAGTATGGAATACATACCGACGTGGGAGAAACTGGGACTTGACCAGCTCGGTCAAGATCCTAACAACACTTCACACATTGACCAAAGAAATTTCTAAGACCCGTCTGTCGATCTCCGAAATAGACGGGTCCTCATAAGCATATAAAAGCAAAGCACGACGGCCCTGGGCATAAATCTTCCAAGCCGTCGGAACCCATAATACATATTCCGCGCACGTGGACGCACAATAACACAAATCTTTACATGAAAAGCAAGCCGTGTGAGCGTCCAAAAGGGAACAAATTTTTCCCGCACGTACGACACGGAATAAAAGACGGAACTTCCGACATAATAATACAGTAAGTAAGTTCCGAATAAACTCAACACTTGTATAAAGGATATACCAGCGAGACAACAACAACCAATGTTGTAAAATTGACTCTGAATACTTCCCTAGATGTGCACTGCTCGAGCAAACAGGAGAAAGAGGATTGGAATGAGGCTTGCAGTGACCTTTATAGTGACCACGCTGGATTGAGTGGGAGAGCTCTCCTAGGGGCGGACAACTCTCTCCTAGGGGAGTTAACTTTTAGTTTTAACTTCCGTTTTCTACGTTTGATTGTGCAGCTTAATGGAGATTAAGGCATTGAATTCAAGCAGGTTTACGATTTAGGAAGCAAATCTCAGTTTTTCAAGAATTAACTTCATTTATTTTTTATGGAAAAAAGAGAGATGTTACGGAAGTGGCTACGCACTACTATCAATACTTACCCAGAATGCTTGGTAACTGTGTTATGCGCGAGTAAACCTGGAGACATCTCACAAACCACGTGTTGTTCTATTTCATGTAACTAAGCTGATTACATATGATAACAACATGAACCAAGGTAGTAAATGACTGCTCCCTTCCTAGCAGCCAGGAACTAGGTCACCATTGGATTTACCCAGTTTAGGATTTCTCACACCATATTTCCCCGTTCTGAAGTATCTAGAATTATTTTCTCTGTCCCTCTATGTGTATCAGTAATGTGCAGCATTCATTCATTAAACGGAAAGAGAGGAAGATATTTTGTTCTCATATTTTGGAGTGTGACTATAATCCAGTCAAGCCTGAAACATCGTTGCTGTTGATCACGGACATGCTTGTCCATCCAAACCACGTCAAACTACGGGTATAGAACGATCTCTCTTGTTTGGAGTTCTAGATTTCTTGACTTTATTCCTCGATGTAACTGTAGAACGTATTGTAAACGTATTGTCGACACTTTCGATTGTATGCTTTTCTCTATTGCCGGAAAACAGACTTCGTTATTTAACGCATGATGCGAACGAGAGCTGGACTTACGGCAGCTTCACTGCAAGAACAAGCTTTGCATATTCGCGCACGATGCGAGGATCGTTTGCGCACGGTGCGAAGATACAGTCAGTATGTTCACATATTGGAGATCCCAAAGAAATAGGCTTGTCAATAATATGTACATGTATGATGATCATGTCCATAGTTCTCACAGTAATATGTACATGTATGATGATCATGTCCATAGTTCTCACAATAATATGTACATGTATGATGATCATGTCCATAGTTCTCACAATAATATGTACATGTATGATGACCATGTTCATAGTTCTCACAATAATATGTACATGTATGATGACCATGTCCATAGTTCTCACAATAATATGTACATGTATGATGATCATGTCCATAGTTCACACTGTAATATGTACATGTATGATGATCATGTCCATAGTTCACACAATAATATGTACATGTATGATGATCATGTCCATAGTTCTCACAATAATATGTACATGTATGATGATCATGTCCATAGTTCTCACAATAATATGTACATGTATGATGACCATGTCCATAGTTCTCACAGTAATATGTACATGTATGATGACCATGTCCATAGTTCTCACAATAATATGTACATGTATGATGATCATGTCCATAGTTCTCACAATAATATGTACATGTATGATGATCATGTCCATAGTTCTCACAATAATATGTACATGTATGATGATCATGTCCATAGTTCTCACAGTAATATGTACATGTATGATGATCATGTCCATAGTTCACACAGTAATATGTACATGTATGATGATCATGTCCATAGTTCTCACAGTAATATGTACATGTATGATGATCATGTCCATAGTTCACACTGTAATATGTACATGTATGATGATCATGTCCATAGTTCTCACTATAATATGTACATGTATGATGACCATGTCCATAGTTCCCACAATAATATGTACATGTATGATGATCATGTCCATAGTTCTCACTATAATATGTACATGTATGATGATCATGTCCATAGTTCTCACAATAATATGTACATGTATGATGATCATGTCCATAGTTCTCACAATAATATGTACATGTATGATGATCATGTCCATAGTTCTCACAATAATATGTACATGTAGGATGATCATGTCCATAGTTCTCACAATAATATGTACATGTGTGATGATCATGTCCATAGTTCTCACAATAACATGTACTTGTATGATGATCATGTCCATAGTTCTCACAATAAGACAAATACCAGTGGATGTATGACAATCTGCACAGATGAGCCACAAACCCTTAACATCAATGAGATTATTATACCTTGACAGGAATGGGAGGTTTACCATTGACATTTTGACCATGTGTAAGGAAAACCCAAAATACCAATCCCTAACCTTCGTGTGGACTGGAAAATACTGCACAGGCATGGAGAGCTATTAAACTAACAGATACACATTCAAGCCAATAGGCTCTATACTTTCCATGAGTTTAAGGTATATACAATTCACATATTAACTGTCATAGAATGGAGATTTATCAATTAATCTTGACCATTGCCCATTTATCCTAAAAATATTGTTCTTGTTTGCCCTATTGGTAAGGTATACCCAACGTTCGATACAAACTCATAACTTGAAACTGGAGATATTGCATGCACACCAAATGTTGCTGGATGGCTAGACATGATGTAGATGGATGGACAGACAAAACTTGCTATAAAATTATATCACCTCATCTAGATCAGGTGTATAAAAGCTGGAGAATGAACCTGCCTGTATAATTACCTGAGGGAGTCCACATAATATAGGTCATTATCAGACTCTGTCTCCAGGAGAAGTTGTACTGCTCGGTCTGTCTGCCCTAACAAGATGTAGGTCTCTGCACATTTCTTGGTGTGTTCATAGGTCGCTCTCTTACTATCATGCAGCGCCACTCGATCCAGCTGATATTTCTGAATTAAATTGAATTGAATTGAACATCATAAGATGCAAGACAAAGAATATCACACAAGACAACTAACTTATAGAGATAGATAAAACAGACCTGTACTCCCTGTACAAATATTTGATGATATGCAATTTCAAAACTGTATGGGTGTAATACAGGTTGTGTATAGGTGTAGCACATTCCTTCTGGTCACTGTGATGTGAGAAAAGGGTATACCTTTGATAGACATGAAATCTACACTGAAGGTTTGAGGTTACAGTTCAGTTGTTATAAACCATGTATACTGGTTAACACCCATATGTGGGTTTGTTATAAACCATGTATACTGGTTAACACCCATATGTGGGTTTGTTATAAACCATGTATACTGGTTAACACCCATATGTGGGTTTGTTATAAACCATGTATACTGGTTAACACCCATACGTGGGTTTGTTATAAACCATGTATACTGGTTAACACCCATATGTGGGTTTGTTATAAACCATGTATACTGGTTAACACCCATATGTGGGTTTGTTATAAACCATGTATACTGGTTAACACCCATATGTGGGTTTGTTATAAACCATGTATACTGGTTAACACCCATATGTGGGTTTGTTATAAACCATGTATACTGGTTAACACCCATATGTGGGTTTGTTTTAAACCATGTATACTGGTTAACACCCATATGTGGGTTTGTTATAAACCATGTATACTGGTTAACACCCATATGTGGGTTTGTTATAAACCATGTATACTGGTTAACACCCATATGTGGGTTTGTTATAAACCATGTATACTGGTTAACACCCATATGTGGGTTTGTTATAAACCATGTATACTGGTTAACACCCATACGTGGGTTTGTTATAAACCATGTATACTGGTTAACACCCATATGTGGGTTTGTTATAAACCATGTATACTGGTTAACACCCATATGTGGGTTTGTTATAAACCATGTATACTGGTTAACACCCATATGTGGGTTTGTTATAACCCATGTATACTGGTTAACACCCATATGTGGGTTTGTTATAACCCATGTATACTGGTTAACACCCATATGTGGGTTTGTTAAACCATGTATACTGGTTAACACCCATATGTGGGTTTGTTATAACCCATGTATACTGGTTAACACCCATATGTGGGTTTGTTGATTATCGAAATAGAAAAAACTTCTGAGCTATATGCGATATAAACATATTCAAAACAATATTTCGACTCTCATGACAGAGCCTTAAAAAAAGATGTGTTGAATTTCATGGAAATTGTCAGTAAACATGGAAAATAGATTGTCCAATTGTTTATCAGTTTCTTAATGAACCAGTAAGATAAATATCAGAGTGAGAGAGTGATAAGAACTCTTTGAAGCAGCATGGAACCAGACACTACCCTCCATCCACCCTATAAAACACTGAGGACAGTAAACAAGACAGAGACAGGATGCTTACATGGTGCAATAAGAACAAGTGATATTACAGTGCTAGACACCACATTATCAAGTTCCTGTTGCTTCTTAGCAAAATGCATTGAAGCAACAGGAACCCGAGCCCACCAATAAATATCATTAAGATGTGGTACAATTTGATCAAAATTGACACGACGGACATGAGAATATATATACAATGTACCTGAAAACAGTCTCTGTCACATAACACATCATAGCATCTCTCCAGAGGCTGGTCACGAAAACTCTCACTGACTGGAGATCTAGTCAGCTCCCTCTCAGAACCACAGTCTAACACTACCAGGTCATTAGTCTCCATGGCAGGGGTGGTGGGCGCATACATATCTGTACTTGACTCTGTCTGAGAGGGGACCCTACTTGGCACCTGGGAAATAGAACAGCTTATTGGTTATCTCGGATTACGGAAGCAAAGAATATAAAGGCGGTGATATATGGTAGGATTGAGCAGTGCTTGAAACATTTTGTCATGAACTTGTCTATGGTGATGAAAAAATAGACCACAGCGAGTACAATTATAAAGCGCTCATCAAGACAAAAAAAGTTGTACCTGTAATATTGCCATATCCTAATTAATATCCTGTTGAAATCTAGCTTTCACCATGTTCAAAATCTACTTAAACCTTGACAGCTAGACTGTGTTGCCACAAAGTGAAGTAAAAGATAAACTAATCACAAACTAAGTTTTGGAAGATCACTGCTGCTCCGGCCACCATGTCCACTGGTTTATATTAATGTGATGACATATATGTACCTTACTGGATGGTGTAGACTTTTCTGTCCTCAAATAATGAAGAGCAACAGTCCAGAAATGTACCTCAGATTCATCACCAAACAACCTGAATGTACAAATAGGAGAATTCAGGTTAGAGAGAACCACCTCTCTAAAATGGAGGTAAAAAAGGTCATTTTTGTCCAATAAATTCAAGAATACACTGAAGAGACATCGGCCATAGGTGACCATAGACATATATATATCTGCAAGCATACATAGGTGACCATAGACATATATATATCTGCAAGCATACATAGGTGACCATAGACATATATATATCTGCAAGCATACATAGGTGACCATAGACAGGGCAGTTTCTAGAAATGAAAGTCAGGTTCTGATCCCAAACTCCAGAGCTGGGGGTTTGGGGGGCGCTCTTAGCCCCCCGACGGGGTCTGGGGCAGCGCCCCTGCCCGAGAAGCCATTTTAGGAGTTTTAAGGCAAAATGAAGCATTTTTAGAGTGTAAAAACTGACAGAACTAAGGGTGTTGGAAAATATCTTTTACTTATTATTTTGAACTTTTTGTGTTACAGTGTGACTCAAGAGAATAAAATAAAATATGGAAAAAAAATGAGTGAGTTCTGTTATGTTATGTTGTTGTTGTTGTTCATCAACCTTTGGCTTTGGTGAAAAATAGGAGGCAATAGATCTTGCGGAATTCACGGCCGTTTTCACAGCTGCATTGTCACTGCATAGCCTGTCCTTCGACGTATATGTTTTCGCCGTCTTATTATGGGATTTACAAGTTGTTGAGGGTCGCCCTCCAGCACGTTTCATCTTTTCAGTCGTAAAATTTCGCCTGTCAAACTTTTTTTTCCACATGTTGTGAGGGACTACGGCAGACTGTGAAGTCGCCTGGGAAATGTAACACTTACACGCGGGATAGCAGTGCGCTAAGGCATAAAATACCCGGGGCAGTTGAATCGGGATAACATCGGGTGTTTTCTTAGTCCATCATAAAATATCCGCCGAAGATTACAAATTTATGTGCTCTTTTATAGAATCGAACTAGATAGGTTTGCCAAACTTTCAATCATTTTTATATTTTCAACGTTGAGTTTGGGCGCCTTGGGAGTTTGGGCGCCCAAACGTTTTACGGAACTAAATTGGCGCTACATACGGCCCTGATAGACATATATATATCTGCAAGCATACATAGGTGACCATAGACATATATATATCTGCAAGCATACATAGGTGACCATAGACATATATATATCTGCAAGCATACATAGGTGACCATAGACATATATATATCTGCAAGCATACATAGGTGACCATAGACATATATATATGTCCAAGCATACATAGGTGACCATAGACATATATATATCTGCAAGCATACATAGGTGACCATAGACATATATATATCTGCAAGCATACATAGGTGACCATAGACATATATATATGTGCAAGCATACATAGGTGACCATAGACATATATATACTTGTACTTTCATTGGAAAACCATGACATGTAACAATATATAAGCTAAGCTGCCTGAAGATTTTGAAGTGGTATGACAAATACATGTAAGTCAAAAGTTATTAAGCAAAAACGACCTTTTTTACCTCCATTTTTAGTTCCTCTAACCTGCTCAGTTATAATTATATATGTATATATATACATCATCACCACTCACGATGACACTATATCAATATATTATGGAGATCACAAACTGTATGATCATCAAGAAAGAGATTCATATCAAATTTAATACAAGCAATGTATGTAAAAATATATCATCATAAAGGTACTGAAACAGTTGGTCTCTACGTGATTACATAGCCATTGTGAACAGAATGTAATACTATAAGTTATACCAGGCTATTGCATGGGTATACAGTCTGGTATTTCGTCGAGAAGATAAATATTTTCACGAGCCCACATTGAAGAGTCCTTTTCCTCGTTGGTGTAACATATATCACCAACCTGACAGAAAGATCAACGTTCAATAACGTAAAAATATCGCTACGGACCGTAGTCTGACATGCAGCGTTGATTCTTTTTCATCTGTTTCGCGATGAGCAATTAAATGGATGAAATACTTAGCTGGCATTCTGTCGTTCATGTTCATGTGGTATAGAAAGCTTCCGATGATAATTTATTTCTTATCTTCGTCCGTAAATACGCAGTTTCCCTCACACAAATTGACACAAAGGCGATACTCGCGCGTACAAACACGCGCAGACAAATTCGACTGAAACAGTCTTTGTCTGCAGGTGTTTCACGCGCGTTCTTGACTGCGTTGGTATATGAGCACGCGCATCCTCGACAGCATTGGTATACGAGAATTCTCGATTGTTTTACCAACTGTGGTCAACCGAGACTTGCAATACGGTCTGATACACTAGGCCAATCAACCAATCAGAACCCTACAATTTGCTCTGAAATGTGATAATAAGTGATAACTTGTGGCAGAGTCTGGAACTTAATTGTCACGTTGGTCCCAAATGGCACCATATTCATATTTGTGGATGGGAGGTGATTCCAGATGACATCTTGTCGTTTGATATCCAAATACCAAAAGTTGGAAAGAATCCATTTATTCCGTTATTTTATTGTCGTGAAAGAAAATTTGAAGTTGGTCCCCAGGTGGCACAACCCATGGGTGTATGTGGACGGAATTGAATACCAAGCAACATCTTCTGGCAAGACATCAATATACCAAATTTGGGAACAATCCAAACAATCTTATTTTGTCATGGAAACAAAATTTAAAGTTGGCGCCACCGATCTGTTAATCAGTTAAGCCCTACTGAAAATCAGACCAAAATTTCAGTGAAATTTGGTGAAAAGACAAATCGCATTATTTCAGTAATTTCATCAAATTTCAATGAAATTTCGACAAAATTTCAGTGAAATCTCATCTGCCAGTTTAATCTCACTGAAAATTCTGTGAAATCGGTCACTTCAATTTCACTACAAATCTCACTGAAAAGCATGAAACAACATACATGTATACAGAAAAGTGATCTCAATGCTTAGTGCTGTATATAAAAACAAGAATGAAGAAAATAAATAAGGACCATTTTCTTAGCATTTTGTGACCATCTGCTATGTACATGAAGTATTTTTACCAAAAATGGAACTTGCAATTGAATGTAGAAAGCAAACTTTATCAAAATTATAATTGCACAATGTTTTGCTTACAAGTGTTCGTTTAGAAATAATCAATTTATAATGTATAAGCCAGACTCAACAAGAACAACTGCATGCTTTTGTTCTTGTTTATCACTTTAAGAATTGTGATTTGAGAAAAAAAATAGACTTGCCTTTCTCATGAGTGAAAGCAAATTCACTGTTTTGCTTTTTTTTTTTTTTTTTTTTTTTAGAAAATAAAATAAAAATTATGAAATCTAAATAAATTAACTTAGTAAAATTATTCCACTACCCTTCAAAAACATACATACATTTGTTGTTGTTATTCTTTGGGGTAATGTCCTTCAATTGGAAAAAGTTATAGGAAATATTCAGTTTCTAAAACATTTTCCCACGGATATTCTCACAGGAGTTGTCTTACCTGCAGGTGGCGCTTCGATATTTTGCATGTCTTGTTGTTGTTGTTGCAAGATTATGCAATTCGCGAGATGTTGAACTATCAACAAATTCACGAAGTACTTGATATCTGTTGGTGGAAGAGGTCAGAAACAGAATACTACTGCTGTATTATGAACTATCAACGATGCGGATGATCTTTTGGTAAATGTTCTGCTATTCTGAGAGTTGTGCTGAGAGTTTTTGCTGGGAAGATATGGACGTCCATGACAGCCAATCGACTGACATCCCGCTCTCCTTCTGCGGAGATGTCGCGTGCTGCGGGAACCGCCAATTTCAGACCCCGATTTTCGCTGTTTCGGTTATTGACCGGGTTTCGTTTTTTTGGTGTTTCTGCAAGGATTATATATGTCATAAATGGACACTTTTTTATAACAAATTCAATTGGAGTTGATTTAGTTTTTAACGAAGACTAAAAGATGCAGTAAAATTGGTCACACTAGGCTATGGGAAACCATGCACGACTGTCAGATGTGCTTTCAGAACAACAACAACACATCTGGTAAGCAATTTGCGTTCACGTACAATGTATTTCAAGTGTTGATCAATAAAGTGTTGTAGTTTTGTCTTTCATCATGTTTTATCCCACTTGATCCAAGTTCGTTCTCAACAACAATCAGGTTCAGTAAAATCCGTTTGTGTTGGTCTCCGTTGGCACTTGCAAAACAAACACAAATGCAACATGCTCGTTATGCAGAAGTCAAGAGTTTTGTTTTCTTCATAATTTAGAGGAATTGATATTCTTCCCAAATCATGAGATGAACTTTTTATTTAATGGCTTCTCTGACCTTTTTAATAAAATTCAAAATTGTGAATAATTTTGTGAAATAAATCTTGCAAAAAATGACAAACCTATATCTTAATTATTTCTTGTTCTGCTGTTGATGTGGTCTTACAAAAGTAATTAATTGGTTATTTATTGGCTGTAATATGAGATGTATAAAAATTTTCTTGTAAGTCTCATTTCCTGGTGTCTTCTTGACATTTTACTGGAATTTTGAAGAATATCCTTGCACTGAAATTTCACCTTTCAGTCATATTTCACTGAAATCTCACTGAAATTTCGATCACATTTTGATCTTTTATTATTGTGTTGAAATTTTGCTGAGATCCCACAGAAATTTCACTGACATTTCACTGAATTTCTACCTTTCTTTCAGTGTTATTTCAATGAAATTTCACTGAAATTTTGGTCGAAATCACTGAGATCCCACAGAAATTTAATAGAAATTTCGCTGATATTTCACTGAATTTCTACCTTTTCTTTCAGTGTTATTTCAATGAAATTCCACTGAAATTTTGGTCGAAATCACTGAGATCCCACAGAAATTTAATAGAAATTTCGCTGATATTTCTACCTTTTCTTTCACTGTTATTTCAATGAAATTTTGCCGAAATTCCACTGAAATTTCACTGAGATTTTGGTCTGATTTTCAGTAGGGAGTAATCCATGCAGGATTAATCTCCCACTAGATTTGCACACGATCCGCTTGAAAGGCAAAACTAATGGATAAAGTAAACGAATTGACTGGCACGATCTAGCGCAATCGGCCTATATTTCTATCGACTATTCATGCCTGGCAACTTCAAGTCGAAAATGAAACCAGAACAAGTTCATTGATTCTTACGTTTTATTTCGGAGAATAAGAGCTCAATAAAACTTCGTCAGTGAGTATTTTAATCGGAAGAAAATCGTGCTTGTCAACACGGGCAGCTAACGTGAACGTTGCGTTGCCTGTGCCGATTTTTACTTGCTCCAGACAAGCGGACAAGCGCTAACGTCTAACACTCGCGAGTTGATCGAGTGAAGGCAACAACAACAACAATGATTTTGCTTGATAATTTGTCCGACTATTCAACATTTTCATTTGGGAACTCGACTTATCTCTTGAAGAACACAATATTTATTCACTATAACTCAGTTTTCGCGCGTGTTTGGCGCGCATTTTCCCATGGATAAAAACTCATTTTTTGGGGGGTAAAACTCAATTTCAAATTTTCCCAAAAACTCAATTTTTCAAAGTCAAGTTTTTAATCTGGGTAACCCACAAAAAAGTTGATAAAACCCTCCTGCTGTTATGATCCTTAAGAAAATATTGTTCCAGCAAATTTAATCTCATAATTGAACGTTCTGTTGACATTTTACTTTGAACTTCCTAATAGTGGAACAGTCTGGTGGCAGAAATGAGCCCACTGAGTTAACATCAGGGAGTAAGGACATTCATCTTGGCAATGCAGAGCTAAAGGATTGAAGGAGACAAATTTGTCACTGTCATAAATGTCTCGCGATCGAAAAAAAACGTGTGTTCAAATTCTCCAATGCATGGAAAATGGAGAGACTGGTTGGAATATATGATGAGAGTATGGTGAAAAAAGTTTCAGTAGGAGTGACAAGCTGAAGTACCAGGGTGACAAGTAAAAAGAATAGTTACCTGTCACAGTGACAAGTAATTTTAAAACATTTGAATCTGTACATTGAACCAATCACTGAATGTGCTATAGATGCAAATGAGAATGTAGTATAGTATAGAGGTCATAATGAGAATGTAGTATAGTATAGAGGTCATAATGAGAATGTAGTATAGTATAGAGGTCATAATGAGAATGTAGTATAGTATAGAGGTCATACATTGAACCAATCACTGAATGTGCTATAGATGCAAATGAGAATGTAGTATAGTATAGAGGTCATAATGAGAATGTAGTATAGTATAGAGGTCATAATGAGAATGTAGTA
>JAVTVY010010674.1:0-46269 GCA_036873755.1 Hanleya hanleyi
ATTCATCGGGTAGGCGTTGAGCTTGGAGGCTTTGTTCTTCATGTTGTTGGAAGATATCTTCTAGCACTCGGTCAAACCGTTGGTATTGGAGTGCGGTGACATCCGCTGCCACTTGTGCTCCTTCGTCGTGTTCAATATCGCCACCCTGTACCGGTTGGTGTTGTTGTTGTTGTTGTTGTTCATCTATGAATAGGTCTTGTAATATATTATCCATCCAATCTTCATCGTGTACCATATCGATGAAATTCTCCTCTACCCGGTTGGTGTTGTAGTTCATTATCTATCAATAGCTCTTGTAATAGGTTGTCAATGGCTCCACCAATATCCATGGTTTCACCCATATCCATGATGTAGTTGTGAATGAATGGATAGACACTGCGCGCTTTTTTATAGTCTAACCGTAGAGCACGCGCATGAGCGCGCGGACGTCAGCGAAATCTCACCATCAAAACATTGCGCTGGCGGAGGCTCGCAGAAATTTTGTGTTTCTTTTGCAACTTTAAACCGATGTGATTTTGCAATAAATGCGAGTGGACGTGTCAAATTTATTTCAACTTGAACTAGGGGAACTGATCGTGTAGCGTTGAAAAATTCAGAAGGCTAGCGGCAGGGTAACTCACTATTTTTAATGATTTTATCGATTTTTAGACCCGTAACGTTATGGATAGGGTGGTATGGAAAACCCGGTACACTTGAAATAAATCGGTTTACCTCGGTAAAAATACGTCAGGTATGTTCCTCACAGGCTTATAATGTCACCCTGAAAATTGCAGCCGGTTTATCGAAAGAAAAGTAGGAATTTTTATCGTATCACACCGGCTACGGTAACACAACACTATACAGTCTGAAGGCAAATGTGAGTACAGCTATGCATGTCAATGGCTGTTTTACCGTAGCCCGCGTAATACGATAAAAATTCCTACTTTTCTTTCGATAAACCTGCTGCAATTTTCAGGGTGACATTATTTTATACGGCCACTCGCATTTATTGCAAAATCACACCGGTTTAAAGTTGCAAAAGAAACACAAAATTTCTGCCAGCCTAGGCCAGCACAAGGTTTTGATGGAGAGATTTCGCTGACGTCCGCGCGCCATTTTAGCCGACATTGTGCTCCAAAATGGCGTGTACAACATGGCGGCATGCCGCCATTGTGCTCCAAAATGGCGTGTACAACATGGCCGCCTAGACTATAAATAGTGCGCAGTATCTGGCCATTCATTCACAAATACATCATGACTACCAGACGGAGGTTATTCAACGCACAAGATCCTAGAGGACGTAGGGAGATGATTACCAGTGAAGAAGATGGCGATCATGTGACAATAATTACAAGCTTACAGCGGGTGCATAATATTGCCGATACGTTGAGACGGCGAAGTGAACAACAAGACCAAGAGGTCAGGGACACTTTGGACGATGAGGATGTCACGGACGATGAAGAACTCCCCGATCTAGAGTGGTTAAACAGACCCCCAGCAAATACAGCGGCTACCCAAACGCCAACTACCACAACGCCGGCTACGGAAACAGGAATGACAACGCCAGCTACCACAACGCCAGCTACAACAACAACAGGAATGACAACACCACCCTCTTGGACCGAGATGGTCCGCCTGAACGAACAGATTGATCAAATGAACGAACACATTGATCAATTGGAAGAGGACAAGTGTAAACTACGTAGAAATCTGACTAAGGAAGAGAATAAATCCACCTGTAGCGTGTGTAACATCGAAGAGACCATGTACGCCCTATTCCCGTGCGGTCACCTATGCCTATGTCAGGAATGCTGGGTATCCCTAACATGTGTAGGGGGGACGTGCCACTGCAGTGAGACGGAGGAACTGCATTTAAAGATAAAGTGTCCTGTGTGTAGGACGTGGGTGTGCGGGGTGAAGAAAATTTACCGCTCGTAAAAAAAGTGTGATAACACTTTCCAAAGGCCCTTTTCAGGGCCACCCAATCTTTTCGAAAGAGGAAACTTTTAACTCAAAGCACAAAAAACACCAGCTCCCATCACCACACTCAATGAACACTAACACCCATTTTGAATTTTCTGCTATTTTTATTAACATAATAGAATGAACGTCTTCACCCACAGTAGACTCTGGGTATTGAATTTTAATACAATTATACGCTATCAAGGCGCTTCAATGAACATAGAATGAACATAGAATGAACATAGAATGTAGGAATACGATAATGTCTGAATGTTTCAATGCAACAAGACTTGAAATGTTCATTATTTATGCAACAAGACTAACACAGTAGAATGAACGTCTTCACCACAGCAGACTCTGGGTATTGAATTTTTTAAATACAATTATACGCTATCAAGGCGCATCAATGAACGTAGAATGAACATAGAATGTAGGAATACGGTAATGTCTGAATGTTTTCAATGCAACAAGACTTGAAATGTTCAGTATTTATGCAACAAGACTTGTTTGAACTCATCATCGTCTTTCCGCCCCTGGTGCACGTACATGAAGGTAGCAATCTGTTCACGTGGAATTCTGGGTGGACAGGCAGCTTCCAATGCCAGGGCAATTTGCAACTCGGTCACGTCCTGTAGTGCCTGAGTGATGAGCGCGTCTAATGGTATACTATTGTCCACACACGTATGCGTGTTGAAGACCCCGTTCTTGTTGACACAGCCTGCACATTGCTGGATACGCAAGTGTCGAATGCGAGGTCTGAGATGATCCACGAATGTGTCGATGTACTTCTTATAAATATACTGAGACACCTGGTCAGACAGGGCTTCATAAATCATAGCTGTGAGACTCTGCAGCTTCCGCCACGCCATTATTTTCAAGGTGACGCCCTGAGGACAAGGAACACGCTCTTGCGTATTTGACCTCATTTTCCATTTCCGTATATGCACCAGGAGCATGTCGTTGAATGTAGATGTCGTCACCCACATAAAATTTCGCTTCGTCACTCCCCTGGTGGTCAATGACCGCATCGATGGCGTAATCAATGGTCTGTAGTTTTAGCCAGGCGTCCAACGTCAAGGCGATATGCTTAGCTGGTTTGTCGTCCCAGGCCGGAGCGTTAAAATGCACTTCCTCGTCTTTGACACTCACAGTTAAATAGGGTGAGAGCTCCCAAGTGTTCGTGTGGGCTGCCTGGTAGGCCTGCTGGATAATGTCATTGATCTCCTGTACAGACATAGGAAGTTGCACCTCTTCTTCTTTCGTTGGCTCAGGCACTTGGTGGGGCACTGGCTGAAGCACTTGCTCAGGTATTTCTAAAGGTGTTAGTCGGGGTCGTTTGGGTCGTGCACCGCGTTTGGCAGGTACACCAGACTCTGGGTGCGTACGTTTGCTAGCTGTACGCTCCTGGGCTTCAAGTACATCTGCTACTTCTTGAAGTTTGGTAGCTGTACGCTGGTCGGTGATGTCCATGACTAAGATATCATCATCTTCTGAATGCTGGGCTTGAAGTAGATCTGCTAGTTCTTCATTTCCCGTCTTCTTCAGCGCCTCCACGAAGGCTAGAAATGCATAGGGGCCACGGCGCAGTAGATCGTCGATGAGGGCTCTGTTTTGTCGTGAAGTGGTGTTCTGCGCCATGATATCTTCGACACCGTGTTTTAGGAGTATGTTTTCCTCCATAAGCAAATCACATAGTTCGGCCACATGCTGCATCTCATCAGTGAGGCGAACACGGTACTGTTGAAGCTTAACTCGCTGGGATGACTCCATGACTGTGGGCTCAGGCTGGTCAGTAGCTGCTACGGTGTAATAGGCTGGTGAAGTTGCACTGGTAAAATGAAAACCTTCTCCACGTCTCATACAGGCAGGCAGGCTGGTTAGGCAGGCAGGCAGGCTGGTCAGGCAGGCAGGTAGGTCAGAGAGCTCCGTAGGGTAGTGCAATGAATACACCAAACCACTACAAATCTCCTCCTTTTATACGTTTTTCTACAACAATTTTCCAACATGGCGGCTACAACATGGCGGCTACAACATGGCGGTATGCCAGGCAAAAACCCCAGTACATCACAAACAAGTCTGGACATGTCCAAAGGTCACGCCTCAGTCACCCCAACCGGAAGTGACGTCATATGCAAATTTCTGAGGTCAAAGGTCAATAGGCCTCAATTTCACCTTTCCCTACTACTCAGGATAGTAAATAAATACAGCAATCACAGCTTAACAAAAAGAGCGGATCATACTTCCCGAAACGATAGCCTGTAGCAATTTTTTGCAGTAGCACATACAAGATTACAAGCGTCTGGTCCGGCATTCATAATTCAGGCGTCGTCCATTAGAGAATATCCGCGTCCATAATCCAAAGACCTATTCCATATTCCATATAACAGTATTAGCACCAAATTCGAAAAGACAATCATAGTATACATAAACATAGGCTTGTTTCCTGCAAGAGAGAAGCGGTCAACAGTTTTCAATGATGCCGGCAAGACATCATGATGTTCCAAAAATATCAAATCCGTATCGCTGATCAGTATTCTTAATTCATAATATTCGTTGTAAAGTCGTCATCTGAAGAATGATGTATCTCAGTCACGCTTTGATTGTGACTGTTCATATGAGTACCATGAGGATTTTGAAGTACATGGGTTCATACGGCCCCTAGCCCCGGGTTAAGCGCAATTAGACACAAGTTACGAAACGTAACGCCATAGATCTTGCACGCTACGCTCGTATTTTGCTATCAGCATGCGATATGTATCGCCAAATTTGAGAATTTGAGATGGCATACATATACATAATGACAAACAAATCAAATCTGCTCCAAATTATTGCTCCATTAAGTGAGAAACACAAACACGATATAACATATTGCAGGCTAATTATGTATCGTACTTTAATAGTAAGTCCAAGGGTCGGAAAACTTATTTATTACAAAGTTATACACGATGACTTAGGATTATTTATACGCTTTTAACAACCATGATCACAGAAAGCCAAAAACTGAACCATGCATTTGTGACCACAGACTTGAAACAGAAACTGGTCGATACCGGAAAATTTATAGACCGGACAGGAAATGCAGACTGTGTAATTTGTCTGCCGCGAACGAGTCCATGTTATTATAGAATGTTCAGCAATGGCTCATTTTACTCACAACACTTTATTCAGAATTTTCAGAAGGGCATACTTCATTAGAAAAATGCCTCAATATATTGAACTGTCTAGTGGTCGTCTCTACTTTTGTTGGACCATTTCTACACGAAATGCGCAACCAAGTTAAGCTGCATCTCCTATCTTCCACATCTTCTGCCACATCTTGAGGACCGATAATTTGCTTAATACTCTACTATATTGTTCATCATTGCTTATCTAGTCATTAACTTGTGTGTTTAATATTGTGTTCTCATGAAGTAACATACATAAAATAAATCTGAACCTGAAAACCATTCTTAGGACATTTCCTCCCGCGATGCAAGAGCTGGCCCTCTGTATAAATCAATGTTATTGTAGTTTTGTGATTTGTAAACATGGTCGGGAATGAAGAGCTTGGTCGGCGTCGGGCCTCACAGGTATGTGTTCTGAATAAGAACTTGCATTCTATAGATACTCTCCCGTTTGGGCCATTTTCTTCTATCTGGTGGTCACATCATTTTCCATCTGATGACTTGATAGGGCTATTACTTTATCGCTCTGAGATATATGTGTCTAATACCGCTCAAGCCGGGGCTAGAGGTCGTGTGGTCATGCATTCAAGATGTTCACATGAACAACTACACTAAAAGCGTGGCTGGGATAAAATCAGCACAGGGATCACTTTTGATTCTTGTAATGTTTTTAGAAATATGCAGTCAGTATATTTGTCTGTGGGGTCATATGACATATGTTCATACGAACGTAGCGTGCAAGATCTATGGCGTTACGTTTCGTAACTTGTGTCTAATTCCACTTAACACGGGGCTAGGGGCCGTATGAACCCATGTACTTCAAGAACCTCATGGTACTCATATGAACAGTCACAATCAAAGCGTGACTGAGATACATCATTCTTAGATGACGACTTTACAACGAATATTATGGATTAAGAATACTGATCAGCGATACGGATTTGATATTTTTGGAACATCATGATGTCTTGCCGGCATCATTGAAAACCGTTGACCGCTTCTCTCTTGCAGGAAACAAGCCTATGTTTATGTATACTATGATTGTCCTTTTGAATTAGGTGCTAATACTGTTATATGGAAAATGGAATAGGTCTTTGGATTATGGACGCGGATATTCTCTAATGGACGACGGCTGGATTATGAATGACGGACTAGACGCTTGTAATTCTTATTTTCCACCACCCTTTTTAATGTTACGTTTAATCGCAGATATCGGAAAAACAAAAATTAAGACCCAATTTAATTTCAAACAATGGTAATATTAATGGATAGTCGGAGAAGTAAATAGATATTGTTATGTAATGTTCTAAGGCACTACTTATCAGGGACGTCGGAAGATGATTCTGACTGGGGGAGGGGCACTATCCTAGAACAGGCGAGGATCAAGATAGCCGAAGAAGTAAATAGATATTGTTATGTAATGTTCTAAGGCACTACTTATCAGGGACGTCGGAAGATGATTCTGACTGGGGGAGGGGCACTATCCTAGAACAGGCGAGGATCAAGATAGTCGAAGAAGCCTTTTTCGACAAATAAAACGCATATTTGTTCTCAGATAATTCAACTGTTTTAATACTAGTTACTGCATTCCTGCATGTAACCCGGTTATTTTACTTTTATTAGTGGACCAGGTCCGGAGGTCCCCTGTTGAAATCGTTGAGATTCTTCTTCTTATTCCACATGTTTTTGTGTCAGTGATATCTCGAAAACGATTTTATTGATTAATCCCAAACTTTCAGGAATGGTTCTGTGAGAAGTGTTCTTGTGAATAGCCTAAGTTTATACTGATTGGTCAGATGGCTTGGCGGTCGTCTTGGATTAAGCTGAAACCTTCGAAGATCTTCTCCTCTGAAACCGCCAAATCAATCGATGTGAATCTTGGTACAGATGATCAATAGGTCGAGGTGTTTCAATCCTGTATTTGTCTAAGCGACAAGATGGCCGCCATTGATCAATCAAAATGGTCGAAATTTCAAGTAACGGATTTGGACGGAACAAGTTACGAAGTATGTTCGTGAGTCATGAATATGCAAACACTTTGCTCCTAGGTCACATGGTTTGGCGGCCGTCTTGAATTTTGTGAAAAACTTTACCAATTTTGCAAGCGCTTAGTCTCTTGAACCCTGATAGGTTTGACCGCCGTCTGGAATTTTTGTGAAAAACTTTACCAATTTTGCAAGGGCTTAGTCTCTTGAACCCTGATAGGTACAGATTTTTAGACTACTGCGATATATCGGAAAGGCCATGGTCTGTTGCACTAGCTGATCGGTTTGACAGCCACATCGCATTTAACCCCAAACCTTCTGAGATCATCTCCTCTGGAACCGCCGAACCGATTCATGCGAAACTTGGCACAGAGGATCAATGGGTTGAGTTCTCTCAATAGTCTATTTGGAAACTTTCTGTGTGAAACAAGATGGCTGCCATGGACCAATCAATATTGTTAAATTTTGAAGTAGCGAATTTGGACTGGAATGGTTATGAAATATATACTGTATGATATGGAGATCACGCGTATATAAAGCTTTTCCTTCGCCATCTTGGTTTGTTCGCCATCTTGAATTTTGTGAAAAACTTTATTTATTTAGCAAGCGCTTATTCTCTTGAACCTTATTAGGTTCCGATTCTAGGCTGCTCTGATATATCGTGAAGACCATGGCCTGTTGCATTGAACGCAGAATACTGTTGATTGGCTGAACGGTTGATTTCCGATGCTTGGGGCATTTCCGTGAACCGGTTAACTTCGATATACAAAGAACCAAATCACATTGTTGTAGGAAAAGTATGTTTTTATTTTAGTAACAGAGAACATAATAGATATATACAACCGTTATATAGAAGCTGATGAAATGCCTAAGGCAGCCCTAGATAATGAGGTTGACCCTGCTAAAAACCCATATAGCGATTTCAGACCCTCTATCTGTACTTATGTGAGAAAGATGCTGAAAATAATAACAAACTTCATGAGTTAAAAACAAATATAGGCTATACGCATTCGAACAGTCAGGAATGTTTCGATCAAGCTATGGTCAGACGATATAGAATCAACCATACACGATTAAGATTGTGAGAAATTTTTTAGTCCAGTAAGAGAAGTCGATTTTAGAGTTTTAAGAGAAATCGGTCAGTTGTATAAATTGTAATGTATGTACAGGTTTGTTAACTTGTTTTGCTTATATATTTAGAATTTTGTTCGATCATCGCTATATATCTCTCTTGTCAATATTAGGCTTGTTCAAATAGACTTCTCAACTACAGAAGATCAGTGGATTATCTGCGGCGAGGGTTCACTTCACTTTAGATTTTACAGGTGTGTCCATCAGTTTAAATACTCAGGTTAGTCGCGTTGATACCATCTGATAAATTAAGTACAGAATTCCACTGGAATATCCGCGGTGTATAGAGTTCACATTTACTTAAGTTTTATAGGGTACCCTCTTTTATTTTCATAACTGACTTTGTTGAACTTTACTTTAGATTTTATAGGGTACCCATCGCTCGAAATATCCAGATACGTTGCGGTGATGCCGTATGGGAGAACTTTTTGCTTGCAGTAGAAGAAGGTGAAGGCGTCCGCTGCTGAATGTAAGTGTCTACCGGGTTCTGGACGACCAGGAAGCCCTTGTTAGTCCCACTGGCACTGGTCTGACTTCGTAGGACATCGAGGTACAGGGCTTTGGTGATGTTATCATGCCGACGACTGACTCCTTTACAACTGAACTTCTTGATGTTATGGCCCTCATCGGATTGGAGCGATATGCAAGAGGTGGGAAAAATTGACGAAGTTTGGTGACTAAAAAGCAACCATATGACTCAACAGGAAAGCCTTCCTCGGCAATTCACAATCAGACCCGAGAATACGGCGGATTCTCGGATGTCGCCCTAGTATCTGAGCCGCGCTTTTATTGCAGCTGTTCATGCGAAGAACCGCTTAGCACCGGCTTAAGCGGAATACGCTAGCTCGGGAGCTGTGATGACAGATCAGCTCAAACAAATAACTCATCTGATCGTAACGGATGAGCATCGAAGACGTCTGATGGAGTAAACGCCTCAACATGGGGTAAATCTGGTAAATGTAAGAATACCCAGAAAAACTAACCTGTAAAGTCCGACGTCGTACGGCTTAATGTACACAGGACGGGCCTTGGGGAATAACAGTCCACCAGCAGAATCCTACCATATACAGATAGAATCCTGTATACAGGATACAAGAATATATACAATATACAAGAATCCTACCATATACAGAGGTCGATCATGGCATCACCGGTCCATTCCAACTTGAAGAGCCTGGGGTCCTTTGTCAAAGGCGTAATGGTCTATTCGCGGCAACTACCGATCCCGTTCGGCTTCGTACCGGATCCGCAGTTCCGGTTTGACCAAGGATTCCCAGTCATGGTGTTGGAGACGGCCATGTATTTCGAGTCGGTGTACATCTCGATCAACTGTAGAGGGATCAAGAATAAACTCTGGAAGTCCAAGAGAATTTCCAGCATACGGAGTTTGGCAACCTGATACGCCATGTACCCAATCTGTAACGGAAAGTGGTACGTGATTGTTTGGGTTTTTTTGGACGAGGTGACTTCGTGTATGGTGTCATCAATCATCTCCATGTGACGGTACAGGGGTAAATTGAGTGCTTGAGAGCTTGTTTGGTGGTGCAAATCTGGATGAGAACGTGGCGGTCCTGGTTGGTTATGATTTTACCATAGCCACCTTTGCCAATCAACTGATCCTGTGTTGAACGTGACGATTTTAATCAACGCCTCAAAACATTATTGCAGAAACTTATAAAACAGGACTATACCATCAAGGGCCTCCACTCAAGTTTCTAAAATCTGGTGATACATATCGCATGCTGATAGCAAAATATGAGCGTAGCGTGAAAGATCTATGGCGTTACGTTACGTAACTTGTGTCTAATTCCGCTCAACCCGGGGCTAGGGGCCGTATGAACCCATGTACTTCAAGATCCTCATGATGTTCATATGAACAGGCACAATCAAAGCGTTACAGATATATCATTCTCTAGATGACGACTTTACAACGAAAATCATATGGATTAAGAATACTGCGATACGAATTTAACATTTTTGGAACATCATGATGTCTTGCCGGAATCATTGAAAACTGTTGACCGCTTTTCTCTTGCAGGAAACTAGCCTATGTTTATGTATACTATGATGTTCGTTTTGAATTTGGTGCATGCTAATGATGTTATTTTCGCTGACAAATGGTTAGGTTTGATATTGGACATATGGTGACCATTTTTTTTCTTTGTAGTATTTCAAAGTAGTATATTGACCAGATGTTGATTGCTGATTTTGTTTTGATGAAATTTATTATGTTAATTGATTGTGCGAGTGCTTTAGGAGGAAATAATTGTATTTTAACTGATTCAGCAGATTTTAACGCACTTTGTTTTAGTCCGGTTAATTTGAAATATTACCTAACGTATATTGTGAAAAGTTCTGTTTGACTGATTTAGATTGCAGAGATTTTGTACGCTTATGCACTGGAGTTATGACATATTGAATGACATAATTAGAGTTTCCAGTTTTGCTTGCTTGCTGCGTTTCAAACAGCGTTTGTGAGTTGTTGTTGAAATCCTTTGAAGGTACACGTACATATCGTTGTATCCGCACTTGCTGGTGATGATTTCGGTATTACAGAATTCGAATTTGCCTCAAATCTAATCAACCGGTGAGTTTGATTTTTCACAAACACGTATTGATATTGCGGTCATTAAATTTAGACATGTAAATTTAAATGTTTTTCTCCGCTGAAATGAACCTTTAACTTCCCGCTATTCCTTGCCCGTTAGACATTATTTGAACATTGGTTAGTCTTTTGTTGGAGCATATAGATATGGAAATTATCATAATATAACGTGGTTATTTGAACGCGAAAATGGTTTGAGTGAGAAATATTTTTAAAAAACCTAGCGTAAACGAATATTTTATTGTATTTGCGTAAGTTTTGAGACTGAGTACGTTAGTCCTATCTTTTGTTTACGAGTTGACATCTGCAGACAATATTGACCCAATTATGTAACATATTTGTTATTTTATATAGATACAATAGTAACGCTCTCGAATACATTTATATCACAAGTGATCCAAATGTATCTACTCCATGCAGACAAAGAGAACAAAGTTCCTTTTAAATTGCAAATGTAACAAAAAGTATCGCCCTGAAATATAAATAAATCATCAGTAACCGAAAGTATATTTTTAATGTTACAATTATAGTTGTCGATGGCGAGAATTCTTCCCAAATATCTTGAGGGGGGGGGGGGGATGTCTTTGTGCTTGTTTTTGTTTTTGTTTTTGTTTTTTAGCCCACGTTCAAATCACTTTTCGTCCGTGGTCCGTCGTCCGTCCGTCGGGGCGGACGTCCGTCCGGGTCCGTGAGTCAGTCCAGACGTCCGTAAACAATTCTTGTTATCGCGACTTCTCAGGAACTACTGCATGGATCTTTCTCAAATTTGGTACACAGGTTGGGGTCTAGTTGTGCAAGATACCTTTTCTGGTCCGATTCGAAAATCCAATATGGCCACGAGGCGGCCATCTTGGATTTCCCCATGAAACATTGTTATCGCGATTTCTCAGGAACTACTGCATGGATCCTTCTCAAATTTGGTACACCGGTTCCCCTTGGGATCTAGTTGTGCAAGACACCTTTTCTGGTCCGATTCGAAAACCCAATATGGTCACCAGGCGACCATCTTGGATTTCCCCATGAAACTTTGTTATCACAATTTCTCCGGAACTACGGCATGGATCTTTCTCAAATTTGGTACACAGGTTCCCCTTGGGGTCTCGTTGTGCACGATACCTTTTCTGGTCCCATTCGAAAATCTAATATGGTCATGAGGCGGCGATCTTGGATTTGCCCATGAAATTTTGTTATCGCGATTTCTCAGGTACTACTGCACGGATCTTTCTCAAATTTGGTACACAGCTAGGTTCCCCTTGGGGTCTACTTGTGCAAGCTACCCTTTGTGGTCCGATTCGAAAACCCAATATGACCACCAGGCGCGAGCGAGAGAACGGGGTGACCTCTGTTGTAATTATCTCCCTTTGGTGTATATTCCATGGGGGGGGGGGGGAAATATGCAGTTTCAGCGGGCAATATACACCCACGTGACCGGGGAATATGCAGTTTTATCTCATTACAATTTATATAGGGAGGCAATCTAATAAATATAATAATCGTCATTAGGCCCCATAAAAAAAATGCCTTGCTTCCCATCACCGCCCGCCCCGATTTTTCCGCCTGCCCCGATTTTTTGTTGTTTTTTTTTTCTCACCGGCCTTGTTGACGTTTCTTTTGGTAGGAAAATGAGGCTGAACTGGCTTTGGGTTACACCAGCGGCTGTTGTGGCGCTCTGCTAATGCTTGTTGTGGCAGAGGAGCTGGGGTGATGTCAAGATTTTATACGCGACAGTCTTACCTGTGTGATTACCCGGGCCTTGCCAGCAACTTGATGTTTCTTCTGTGCGCCATTGGATGTCATCATTATTAGATACTGTCCTGGATCGAGTCTTCTTACTTGACTGTTTTGTGTGTGGAGATACTGAAGATGTTTATCTAGTCGTCCTTTCCAGACTGATAATAATTCTGTTATTTTTTATCTGTAATTGGACCTCATTGTAGGTCTTTCAATGACAAGTATCTTTGCTGTAATCAAGGCGTGATATTGTCGCGCTGTTTGCAATTTTATGGTTGTAATCTCATTTTCGTTCTCTTTGTGTATAAATTTCTAGTCGTATATAAATGTATAGTAGTAACACAGGAACACAACATCTGCAGCATTGTCACTGTATAAATGTATAGTTGATATTTATTTTCCGTTGAAGAACTTACGTTGTTCTATTCCCCAGTGATATATAGATTCATGCCTAGTGGACTTTGTGGTATGACTATAACCAAGGTAATATTCATGATCGTCAATTCATGATCGTCATGTTCTCCATTTCGTGAGAATAGCTCAGCTTATTGTTTCCTGCTGGAATAAAACACCCACAGTTTTTTCCTTTCAAATTACAATGATTCAGATTTTATCAATACCATCTTTCGAGTTCTGTCTACCTGCATAGGAATGGAGAGTTTGCGACTACGAAATAAGAATGAGATGACCTCACATATAGCAGTATGCAGTAGGTGAGAATGAAAATACAAACGCCATGGGATTTTTGCCGATTTATCCAATGTATTTATTCAATCTTTAGCAAGACCGTGTACAAAATGAAACTTTAAAATGAATTGTATACCATTTTAGAACGAAATTAGACTATCACTATCTTAATATCAGTGGATTCTTGAATGAACTGAACCATTCCTATGCCCTTCCGAAAATAAAAAATAAAAAAGGACCGCCCGTCCGACTTTTTGAAAAGACAGTGATGGGAAACAAGGCATTTTTTATGGGGCTTTACTGACCACGGTTTTATACCGAACGGCGGATATGACGACCTATATTACGGCATAATTCGTTGATTGTCTTCATTTACAAGGTTGGCTAATCCGGTACCATCTTAGAAAAAATATATATCGTCAGAAACCAAACATGGCTTTGACTGAGGAAACGGCGGGGAATAGTCCAAAAAGTACGTCATTTTCAGAGTTACGTCAGCGCTATATGATATGACGTCATTATTGGCCCATTCGCCGCTCTCTGGCCAACTCGACCAAATGGTTCTGTCGACGTCGCTAACGTCATTGTGACGTCAGTTGTCACAACCAACACAAAATGGCCTTTGACCAAGCAGGCGAGGTAAAAGTTGTTGGCCGGAAAATGGACTGCAAATCTTCATACACTGGAGTTAAGGGAGTAGAGGACGTTCATTTCTAGAGGTTGAATTTTTTTTTAAATTTCAGGATTTTTTCATCAGGTTAGGAGAAGATGATCCATGGAAAAAAAATAGGGGGTCACCATACTCGTTAAAAAAATATGATAGCCAAAAGCATGTATACCACTTAAAAGCCATAACACTGAATACATAGGGAAATTTGGATTTTTTCTTCTTTAATGCTCAATAAATCAAACTTCCCAAGGTCAAATTTTCCCCATTTTGCTATATAATACTAAACACATATAGTGCTTGTTAAATATGTAATAAAAACATGGGGACACCATACTTTCTTGGAAAATATTAGCGGTATAACAGATAAACTGAGCCTTTTCAGTCCTATTTCCAGGAGGGGGTGGGGGTGGGGAATCGGGGTGGGTGTGGAGAATATTATTGAAGTTCGAATTATTAGCCATTCAGAAGTTTTCTTTTTGTTGAAAGTGAATAGGAGTGAATTTGGGGGTATTCCGGAGGAATAATTTTTAACCTATGGAGCACTTTGCACCCTCCAACCGTTGAATTTAAAATGCCAATTTTTTGGTCCGTCCCATCACACTATCGACCCACCAGTAGAACGCATAAATGGTCGTGTTGTGTCTTTTGTTGATTTTTATTCCATTTTGAGATGTCTGCGTACTTTTGTTAGGAAATTCAGCTTGTTTTGAAAAATCCGACAAATCACCATGTTGTAGCCCCATAAGAGCAGCGAAATGAACGTCCTCTACTCCCTTAAGGACCCTTTTTCACCCAGAAGTTATAGGAGTGTTACCGGTATAGAAAATACTTGGAAGAATGAACTTTTGAAGAAGTTAGAAGAACAACGGCTGAGGAAACCCAAAGGCGATAATTCCTGGGTAGGTACAATTTTTCAACATTGATGTTTTCTCAGAGAGTCATTTCTAAGAATCAAAATATCAATGGCTCTCATCAGTCCTGTCTGTTCTCTGAACCATATTTGTACACACACTTTCTGCATAATTTGTTTGAAAATGTACACAAAAGTGTACAAGACGTACACATTACTGTGCATGATAATTTGTATAATACGTTTTGTACTGTACACAGAGACAATAACGTGGAAAATAAAATAAAAAAATAAGAAGCGACACATCTGTATAACATGCCCGTACGTATTTTGAAGCCTTTTGGCAGCAAACGAGAACCCTCTTGGATTATTAATTGAAATAAATAAACAGGAAATAACATGACTGTATAAACACAGAATGTTTGTTGGCTGCTCTCTTCCGGAAATTGCCGACGTCATCCGAATGGTTTTGACGACGTCGTTAACGTTATTGTGACGTCAGTTATCACAACCAGCAAAATGGCATTTGGCTGCGCAGGCATGTCAACTGTTGATCATCGGAAAATGGACGACAAATGTTCATTTGCTGGAGCCAGAGACTCTTGTTTATCCGAGAGTTGCAGGCGCGTTATAGAAACGAAATGGAAGCACGAACTTTTGAGAGTATTAGAAGACAAACGGCTAAGGAACCCCAAAGGCGATGATTCCTGGGTAGGTAAAAAATGCTAACATTGACGTTCTCCCACTTTGAAAAATGTAAATGTCTTGAAAACCGCTGTCGCTTTCGCCGTTCAAAAGCTGTAGCATGTGACCAAATTGTGGATGTTAGTGTACTCATATATCACGGTTATCAATACTACCGTATACCACAACTGGCCAGTTTATTACATATACGTTGAGGAAATGCCAAGTGTTCTTTTAACTGTTACCTGAAACTACTCAGTGATCAGACTAAGCTACGAAATAAAGCCTCCATTAGATAGCAGCAACAACATGACAAGAAGTAGAATTCCTTTGTAGTTGTTTCTCTTTTTGAAAACAGGCAAGGACATCAACAACCGGTAACCTACTTTTACTCGATTCTGCGTTGTAGACCCACTGGCCTGTTGTAGATCTATATAGTCTATTACTTTGTTGTTCTATGTTACGATATGATAATTAATAACTATACCATACTGTATCTAATACTGTAACAGATAAGGGCGGGTATATTTATTGATATCATAACACAATTTTAATAACTGACCAGCCCCAAGCTCATGTGAATACCACAGAATCAAATTTTATCAAGTGGCAAAGGGACTCAACGAACAGAGGCCACACAATAAAACAAAGTCACCGAAAAGGCTACATCATCGCGAACACAATGGTCCACCTTACACCAGCGGTAGAAGAGAAAGGAAGAGGGAAGAGTATGGTAGCGAAGGTGAGTCGAGTATATATCGTTACACAGTGTGTGACATACGAGGACTATCTATTGTATTCTTAATACATTACGAACTTGTTCTTTTGATTGAAGGAATTCTTTCGCATCCCATCAAAGTGGCTGAAGAATGGGGAGATGATAAAGGAACGATTCGAGATGCTCGATTATATCCCACCCATGAGAAAACGGGGCAAACCTTTGGTCATCTACCAAGCGACCACAAAAGTGAAGAAACATTTGTATCTTAGACGGTCAGGCAGTTACTCTATCTGGAAGATTCCACGGCCGGATGACATCCCATTCGTTTACCAGAGTGACAAAGTAGAGATAACTTCTCCCGTCTCTCAAGGTACGTCCAATATAGTATATGTGAAGACAATAATCCACAATCGGACATACCTGTCAAACATACCACCCTTGATCCCCTATACCATTTGTTGAACTGCCTTCTGCCTTCGATTGTTCGTGTTCCGACTACATAGAGGTTGTGACTCCAAATGAATAAGTTATACACTCTCAGAAATATTCAGGAAATAACCCTGAAAAGACAGGCTGCACATCCACAACTCAATTTCAGGGATTTTACCTGAAATCCAGGGATAATTACCTGAAATTCAGGAATATCAACCATGAATTAAAGCTAAATTACCTGATTTTACGTACCTGAATAGGGTCGAGAACTTACTAATCAGGGTGATAAATTTGCCTGAATTTCAGAGAAAATCCTCTCATGCAGGAATCTTTTTTCTGAAATTCAGGTAAATATCCCTTGATTTCAGGTAAAATCCCTGAAATTGAGTTGCAGCCTGATCTGTTCAAGATTATTTCCCGAATATTTCTGAGAGTGTATATCCCAGCGAAACACGCCCCTTCAAAATATACCACCAAAAGATCGTTCAGTGGTCCCGGAAACTAGCATATTTGAAATGACGAGGTAAAAAAGTGCCCATTCCAAAGTTCCGCCATTCAGCGCAGTTCAAATCTATTAACCTTATCTGGCCGGGGTGGGGGAGTGGGAAGGCATCATGCCCCCCCCCCCCCCTTCACCCCCACCCCCACCCCCTCTCCGCTACCAAACTTTTCATCGTAGCTCCGGGAAGAAGAGAGCTGAAACTTTCTGACTTTCAAGCTCTCTTGTTCAGAAAGAGCTCAAACTTTTCCTCGAATCTTGTTGACTTCATATTCAGACTATTTGCATATCACAAGCGTCTGGTCCGTCATTCATAATTCAGCCGTCGTCCATTGAAGAATATCCGCAACCGTAATCCCAAGACCTATTCCATATTTTATATAACAGTATTAGCACCAAATTCAAAAAGACATTCATATAGTATACATAAACATAGGTTAGTTTCCTGCAAGAGAGAGAGGTCAACGGTTTTCAATGTGCTGGCTAGACATTATGATGTTCCAAAAGTATCAAATCCGTATCGCTGATCAGTATTCTTAATCCATAATATTGGTTGTAAAGTCGTCATCTGGAGAATGATGTATCTCAGTCACGCTTTGGTTGTGGCTGTGCATATGAGCACCATGAGGATCTTGAAGTACATGGGTTCATACGGCCCCTAGCCTCGGGTTAAGCGGAATTAGACACAAGTCACACAACGTAACGCCATAGTCCTAAGTGCAAAGAATCATGGTAAAGAACAGAATGATGTACAAGAGGTGTCACCAGAAAGTCGGGATTTCGGATTTGTCTGTCCATATTTTTCTCATTTTTCTTGCCTGAAATGGCATGAAAGTAGTTTATTTGGCAAAACTAATTATTCTCTATCGCTTGATTAGCTTTTGAGAGAAAAAAATAGAAGAAAACAAATCGGAAAAGGTTTCAGCTCTATATCGCAAGGGAAAACGAAAATAGACGGGGGTGGCTTCCTCCCGCCCCCCCTCCATCTCCCCCGCTCTCAGCCTGGGGCAGACCTCAGATCGCCCGGGTCTTTTAGGGTTAACTAACTACTTATGTCAAGAGGGCATACGCAAGCTCAAGATGTGGATGTCTTGGCCAGCGATCATATAGGCCATCCTCCCAATATAGCAATGGAATCACAAGCTCACACGTACAAGAATATGCAAGAGTAATGTTTCGAGGAAGCTATGTCTGTCTAAACCAATACCTCATTGCAGATAAGAGTAATGGTCAATCCGTAGGACGGGAGTCACAGGATGAACTCGTCGCTAAAACAAAAGACCAGGACGAGTCCCAGGAAGAAATCGTGACTAACACCAAAGACGAGGACGTGTCCCAGAAAGAATTCGCCACTGACACTAAAGACCAGGACGAGTCTCATGAAGAACTCGTCACTATCACTAAAGACCAGGACGAGTCCCAGAAAGAACTCGCCACTAATACTAAAGAGCAGGACGAGTATCATGAAGAACTCGTCACTATTATCACTAAAGACCAGGACGTGTCCCAGAAAGAATTCGCCACTAACGCTAAAGACCAGGACGAGTATCATGAAGAACTCGTCACTGACACTAAAGACCAGGACGAGTCTCAGGAAGAACTCATAGCCAACTCAAAAGACCAGGACGAGTCCCAGGAAGAACTCGTCACTGACACTAAAGACCAGGACGAGTCCCAGGAAGAACTCATCGCCAACGCAAAAGACCAGGACGAGACCCAGGAAGAACTCGTCGCTAACACAAAATACCAGGAATTATATGATGTCGAGGGTGAGTAGTTTCTGAAGTAGTGTTTGTATATTGAATACGGTGCTATAATACTTTCAAATGTTTAGGCCTACAGGTATGAGATCTTAGTCAGTGGAGTAAATCATAACAGGCCATATTCCGCTGTGCACAAAAAGAATATCCAGTTCTACAACAATGCTTTCCACATCTTTTACACCAAATCTTCCGCATGAATTTAGTTGTCCTCTGAGCGAACGCATCGTCGGCTTCCAAGATGGTGGAATGACTGACTGGCAGACGTTCCTTTATAATGTTTCTGAGTCAATTAGCGCGACACATTGTCCGAAAGCCATCCGCGTCAATCATGCGCAAATCAGTATTACTCAAACCGGTATCTAGGTTGATATTTCAGTATGTAAACTTAAGGAAAAATCTGATTTGACAGGTTTTGCACTGAAAAATAAATAAAAAAAAACACATCAGCGTTATTACCATCACACATAAGGGAGTTTTTCCCATTTCAACGTTCCATATCCTTTGCATGATTATACCATCTTAGTTTACTGTTCGAAATGTTGATCAATTTTGTATTCATGATGACGGATAACAAGTGAGTTATGTTCTGTGCTGAATCTAATTCTCTCACACTCTCTCTTCTATGCATGTCTGCTTATCATTGTATTTTCAATATATTTTCAGTGGAAATCCAAACTGCAAAGAGTGAGCAGGTAAACTATGGGCAAGCGTTCGATCTAAACGCATTGGTTAACATCAGTCGGGTTAACCCTCTTGTCTGGGAGACTCTTGCTCGTGTGGATCCCGGCATCCTGGACAAAATTGCCGATATTCCATCCAGTATCTGGGAAAAGGTGATGACGGTTTCACCCCATGTCTGGGACGCTTTGGGGAGAATTCCTGAACATGTGTGGGATCAGTTGATGAAACTACCCCCTTGTGCCTGGGAATATCTGACAAAAATCTCATCGGAGAATAAAGACACTTACTTATGGAATCAGGGCAAAGAAAATTCCCCAGCTTATCCACCAACAGAGGTTAGCAAAGCTGGGGGTGATTTCACTGTTATCCGACCATCATTAAACCAAGAATTCAGCGTGCCTCTGCTGCCGGGATTTGACTTCCAATTGTCCCAAGAATTCAGCGCCAATCCGCCTCCAGGATTAACCGTTCAGCCTCCTCCAGGATTCGTCGCACTACCCATACCGCATCCTCCGGGATTCATCGTACCACCCATACCACCACCACCCCCAGGATTCATCGTACCACGCATACCGTCACTCTCAAGATTCACCGTACCGTCACTCCCAGGATTCACTATACCATCAATACCGTCACTCCCAGGATTCAACGTAACACTACCTCAAGGACTGTCGATCTCAGGATTCACTGCCGCAGGACAGATATCGTCAACTCCACCAATTTCCCTGGAAGACCGGGCAAAAGAGCCAACATCAAATGGAAACGACATTCCAAGTAGCTGTGACGTAGCTGGACTTGAAATGACACCGATTGAGGAAGATTCCACATACAACGCCATATACACCAGAAGATCCGCGCGGTCTGGAGCATTTCTCAATCTACAATCCCTGTCACCCTTTACCGGGGATGGTATTTTCGCGGACAAGCCGAACACATTTCTCCCCATTACAGCATGGCAATCACTGTCCACACCACCGCCACTCCAGCAGGAGCCCCCTGATTTCATACAAGAAGAAGAATTAATTGACTGGCAAGAAGATATGCTGGCTCTCCCACGACGATGGTGGTCGGATGATCAAACGAACATATCTTCTATCCAAGTCCCATCAATATCCGCTAACGAGATCCTGTACCATATCCACGAGGACGGCACAGTCGTCAAATTGGGCCAGGGCTCTTATGGATCGGTGTTTCTGGGTGAATATCGACGGGAAGGACAATCCTATCTTGTCGCCGTGAAAGATTTCCATCAGAAGATGCTGCACATCGAGAAAATTGAGAAAGAAGCACAAATTCTGAGATATCTTGAGGACACCGGATTCGTCCCTCATTTGTACGGTTATCTGTCCATGGACCTGTCCCTTGTCCAAGAGTGCATCGGCGGAGGAACCACTCTACAGGACATTCTGGAGGTTGCAGTTGAAACAACTGTCCCCAGACAAGTATGGGCTAGCATATGTTTGCAACTGGCTACTGGACTGGCAGCCTTCTTTAAGAAGGGCGTTCTCATCAACGACATAAAGCAAGACAATATTTTAGTCAACTGCACTCCTACAGAATGTCTTGTTAAGTATATTGACATGGGGCTCGCAACGTTCAGGCAAGGGCGCAGCTTCTGTGGATCGCCGGGTTACTTGAGCCAATTCCCTCACCTGGCACCGGAAGTGACCCATCGTGTCGAGACTTCACCGGCTTCAGATATCTACAGCCTTGGTATTGTCTACAAAGCTATCATGAAGAGAGGACAACTGCCAGAACTCGGCATCATAGTGGAAAGCTGTCTTGCTCGGAGACCCTCCAAACGGCCCCATATCGGACACATCGTCACCGACTTACATACTCTGATCAGTCGACCCCATTCATAAGCCTAGGCCAAGTTGATAGGTTACATAACGGGGAAACAATTAAGGAAAGAGACGATATCGTCAAAGACAGACTTTGAGATAATCATGTTTTTTTGGTATTATATATTGGTGCGTATATTACTTTGCTCGCTGGCGACATTTTCACGATTAGTAGCCCATTTAACTGTATATTTTTCGTATAGAAAATGTAAAATATAATGATTTGATATCAATGGTAACAGCGGGTCTTTCTGGAAATGTGATATTCTACAGTGGCTATAACCTTCATCTGGGTGAACATACCAGGAAATTGCAAGGATTGAACTTGCTGAATGTTTGGTCAAGCATAACAAACAGTTCTGGAGGATTGTTATGTGAACAATTCGAAATAAAGACAATGAAGACTTCAAGCAATGTTTGTACGACATACATTAATGGATGTTCGAAACAGCGAATCTCATCACCGAGGAAATTCAAAGCACAGTCGTCCCTAGGAATTAGAAAGCCAATTACTTAGAATTGTCCTTAGAAACCAATTAGAATCATCACATCCTGGATATAATGTCTGCGCCAGAGATCACGCAGAGAGAGACAGGAATTTCTATGGCTCGGTATCAAAGTACATATGGCGTCCTCCTCAAGGGTTACCCCTCAAACACGACTCGCTTCGAGTAGGCAAAATGTTCTCATCAGATTATGTGCGGACATTCAAGGGGAAGAAACGAATTTTCTTATATATCAGTCTTATTGTCACTGGACAGGAACTGGGGACGAGGAAGAACTCGGTGAGAAGGCTTCTGTCAAACTGGATATCAAGGAATGTCACGGGAAGCTGTGGCGAGAGGGAGTACAGTTGGTCAACTATTTGCTCAATACATGTCGGTACATCTGGCATGCCAACGCTTCTGTACTGGGAGTCAACGCTTTATATAATGGTGTTTCTATTGATACCGGAATAACATCGATATATCAATCCCTCAAATGACTCTCCAGCTGCAGTACCGACAGAGCCACCGTTGAGACCAGGAACAAGTTGCTAACCAGATGATGCACTTCCGCACAACAGCCACGATACGTCACTGAGACAACTGAAGAGAAAACGGCAAAAAGCATCAAGATATGGCACCGTGTCTCACACCACGGATATTACGATACTGATTGTTGACTGCTACATGTAGATGGAACTGTGCATAACATAGGATATATATTCAGCATACAAACCGCGACTAAATCTACTAATAAAACTCTTAAATGGCCCATCTTATACATGTTACAGACACTGATTAGTTGTAGCCTAAATAAACATCGCAGACATATGATTATGCTAAGACTTACTGTCGATGGTCCACTCAGAACTTGTGTGGCTACGAAGATTGGGTTTGAATTCTTTCTGGGAAGACATTTTAAGAAGGAATGTAATTTATACAACATAGAACAGAACTTTTATCAGAGCAGAGCTTAGATCGCTATGAAGATTGGGTTTGAGTTATTTTTGGGAAGACAATTTAAGAATGAATGTAATTTATACAGCATGGAACAGAACTTTTATCAGTGCAGATCTTAGGTCGCTATGAAAATTGGGTTTGAATTCTTTTTGGGAAGACAATTTAAGAATGAATCTAATTTGTACAGCATATAAGAGAAGTAAATAATCGGTTATTGCTATATTTCAGGATGTTGAAAGCGTAAAACTTGCTATTTTGGATTTGTTGACAAATTCATAACCTGGCTTTTTGTGTTAATAAAGGCATATAACGCGATTTCGAATATCAAAGTGCTACGTCTACTCAGTATCTGTAGATCTCTAGAGATATATGTATATATATATATCAATAAAAACTACACTGTGATACAAATTATAATGGTTTTTTCTAATTAAATGTAGATAAGTCGTTTTACGTCTAATAAATGTCCAGGAACTCCAAAGATTGTATTTGTGTATTTTTTCTTTATTTATTCTGTTTATCGTGGACGTATTTCGCTGCCGGGTATCCGCATTCAAATTGTCTCTTCGCAAAAGACGTATAACATTGGGTTTTAAATTTAACAGTATCAGCTGAGAAATGTTTAACAGGGCGTGAGATGAATTGTTGTTCCTTCTGGAGGAATTAGAAATCGTTTCGTTAGATTTAAAAGCTAACAGAACCACGGGAAATATGATACTATGATATAATTTCCAAATTCTAACAGAACATTGTCTTCATAGATATTTGAATGGAGTATATAGATATTTGAATGGAGGACAACTCCTGAACACGACTGGATTTAACATGATTGCACAGATGAAAGCGGAAGTGTTCAAATATATTTTGCTATAAATGTTGATAATTTGACAATACGATCAATTGAGATCTTTCGGTTACTAGAGAGAAAAATCTTTGAAGCAATACAGATGATTGGGGTTACACTTCAGCACCAAAAAAAAAAATTGGAACTCTTCGGTGTGGGAGATTAATTTAATCAATACACAGATGTTTTGATAGGGCCAGAATGCCAGTCACGAATTCCAAAATGTATGATCCTGTATTACAGGATTCTATTCTGTGACAAGAATTTACTGGGGTTGAACCAATGTGTATTTCTCTTCTATTATAAACTTAATGTAGCATACCAGTTTCATAATTATGGACAACGGGAAAGGTTTTCGTCAATTCCCAACTTTATAATTGGTAGTCCGGCTCCACCGGAAGTCACGTGATAAAGCTATTGTCATTTCATATTTGGAAAGTTCCATATCTCAAAACTTGACTATTCTAGCAACTCCGAGGCCGTCTTCTACAGGCGAAATAAAAAAAAAGTTAATTATCAATCCAATTCTGATGCATTCAGTTTTCTCGTAAACTCCTCTATTTTGAAGAACCTATGACGAATATGCCTTTCAATGGTCCCATACCCTGATGACGTATTATATATCTCTCAGTCACGTGATGAATTGTATTTCCATTCATCTGTATGACACGTGAACACTCATCTGGAAATCTAACATGAATTGTGTAACACGAAACCAATTAAATTGTCATTGTCAACGCAAAGTACATGTCCCGCAAGGCGTTAAGGCCTATGTAACCCGATACACCAAATTAAAGCTTGCTCTTCAGACTGTGCCAGCTTAGCTCAAGGACCTCGTGCTGGTAATTAAGTTGATGTCATGTTACACTAAGGAGGTGGCCGGCTAATTGAATTGTATAACGATGTTCACCTGGCATTTAATTTAAATGTAGGGAGCCTACGTCATCAGGCTTCAGGACCATTGTACCACAATTTCAAGTAAAGCAATCTGTTTCTTCTGTCGCGATAACAACAGTTTGCTTCAAATAAATGTTTTGGTAGCGAGTATTATCAAACTGATATATACTCTAGCCTACTCAAACTCATCAGTTGCAATCCATGCCATGTTCTATAATAAAATCAAAGAGCAACTCTGCCAAAAGTGACGTTTGATAAACCCAGCTAGCAGAACTGGATACTGAATAAGAATCGTACGCACGGTTGAGTTTGAATCCGGCCGAACAACTCCTTCAGTTTTGCACACTACTTTTCATTTGCTCTGTCCAGATAAACAGGGAAAATAATCTCCAGATAATTCTTTTTAATGTCAGTGCATGTTCTAATGTGAACAATACAATCGATTTTCTCAAACAGGATTCAGTGCTTGACTTTTAGTTATGTGCTGAGTTCACTGGAGTCTGATGATGACATCCAAAAGCGCACGTGGGCACTTGAGAATGATCAGGTCACGTGTGACTTGGTTTTTGAGGAAAAGTGTTTTGCTTTGTCCAATCGTCTCCTGTTAACTTTAGCATCCAGCTCTGATTGGAAAGAGTTTATGTCAAGTAGATTGTTTATTTGACTAAAGTTCCATGTATGTTTGTCTTTAGACTTGAAGATCTGTCCCCCTTGGATCACATGTGCGGTTTGAATGTAACTGGGAACTACTATGGTTTGTCAGTTGTCTGTATGTCATTGCTTGTCAAAGAATAAACACGATATTGTTTTAAACAGCGTCTCGGATCTTGCAACTGTTGTTTCACCGTAGAAGTATCTCACTCAGCGAGTGTGAGTTATCGAGTGTTGTGGTGGATCTGTCCATCTTAATTAGTCGTCTACTTTGGGACTTCTCAAAAATCAATAGTTAACTCTGCATCAATTCTCTTTTTTTTCTTGCAGCGTGTAGAACAAACTGAACTCGTGATATCGCTAATACATTACGCTTGAAATAACTTTATAATTCTCTCCATATAGAACGCCAGTACAGAGGTTTCCGGTGTGATGGATAAGAATGTCCTGGTGATTGGTGTCCCTTTTCATATCCTTTTCTATTGCCACCAAGGACGGACACTTGTCCCCAATGAGGAGGAAAGTGCCCTAGCTGGGTTAGAAGATAGCCACCGGACATTCATAGCCTCCACATCGGTACACGAACCAACTGTACTGGAGTTTTGTATGGAGGGAATTACAAAGTTATTTCAAGCGAAGCATATCATCACGGAGTAATAGTGGTCGGCGCCGCCGGATATCTGAATTCAGTAAACATGGGAGCGACCGTCTTGATATTGGACGAGTAACAGGTGTTTTCTCGAGCCATACTTCACAGGCGTGCCGTGGAGTGATCCAACTAGTTTCATATCGTAAAGCGACAGCATTGTATCACCCGTTCGTGGTTAACACATTAATATTATTTCTGTTATAATGAATTCATCGAATAAATGTCCTTTAGTACTATTTTATTATGGCTGAGAGACCAAATCGATGACCATACATGATCAAGTTATTCACCTGTACGTCTGCAGCAAAATGTTTGAGATTGAACTGCGAGTTACTAAAAACTCGAAACAGTAAAACACGCGGATCGGATTGATGTGTAGAGAAAGTCGATCTAGGCTTAATTTACAATGACACACATCAATAACGAAATAGTGGCTTGATAATGGGTCCCATATAATGCCACAGCGCGAACTCTTACATCAGGCTATATGAAGTGACTTAATACGTCAATCAGAGAACATTACTTTCAAAGTCCTAGTTGGACATGCGGTTCATGTGCATATTTTGCCAGCAAGCACTTAACTTCCGGCTAACCCCACACTTTCCAGATGGGTCCTTGCGCGAACTACATTAGTCAAACCTTTAATGAAATCAATCAAATCGACGTTTTTTAACCATAATGGTGCATCATGACCTGTATTCACCAGTTGCACACGTAATCGGCTTGTAATGCGCAGATTATAAGCTACAAACGTTTCCGCCGGCATTGATGCATCTGCATCAATAAGTTTTCTTGTTTTGTAGAGTTTGGTTTGTTCTACAGGATACAAAAAAGATGCAGAGTTAACTAATGGTTTTTGACAAGCTCGACGACTAACTGCTAAGACCTACAAAGAGACCCGAGAATGATTTCATTTGCGAAACTGATGTCTTCAAACTTCATTAGACAAAATTAGTTAGACAAATCTTCAAAAGAATCACAGACGTGGGAAGCCCATTGAAACGAAGCGAAAATGTTTCCCTCTCAGCCAATCAAAATACAGATCAGTGTTTACACTCGCCTAGCTGTTATTCGTAGTTTTTCAACGACAGTGTGGCACACTCAAGAAGATTCCCGATCGCCAGCGTGATATTGGCGTATTGGTACATGCCTGTCCTCCTACCCAGACTTATAGCCAGGAGACACAACTCTTTCTCGCATGGTTTTCTGGCCTTGAACAATGGGATTAGCCTCCCCTTGACCGTTGCGATAGATACCCCACAGTGCGAAGAATTAATGTGCAGATTTTTATCCCCCGCCGGACCCCAGTCGGGAGATACAGAATCGCCGTTTGTCTGTGTGTTCGTCAGGTTTTTCCGTTAGAACGATACTTTGAAAACTATTGATTCTAGTAAGCCGGCCAAGGACACGAAATGCAACATTTGATGGCATTGTTTGTTACAAATGGGTACCCATGCTGAATTAGTTCTTTGTGTGATAGGGTTCAAGGTGGGAGTTTAGATATTAAAGGTCATTTCGGGGTCACTTTTGGGGTCAAATATGGTCAAAATTGGTACGAGTCAAATGAGGGAAAATTCTAATTATTTCATATATATTGTGCTGTTTGTTAATTACTTTTGTATGCAGTATGGTTTAATGTAGGGGTGGATACTAGACAACTTTGGAAATTTGAGGTCATAAAGAGGTCATTTCGAGGTAAAAAAAACACATCCAAAGATGGACCTTGAAACAATTTGAAACATTTTTGTGTGAAATTCCTTGTAAAAGAAATGGGTATCAAATCTGAAGTAGTTCCACAGGGTTAAATTCAAGATGTTAGTGTAGGGTATTTCAGTATTTTTTGTTTGAGAATTTTGGCAACATACATTTTCTTATAGACTAGACCTTCTCGATCACGATAATTGTTGATGCGAAGTTTTCTTTCTCGAGTTTGAAGTAGTTTGCGTTAACCCTTTCTGCCCTTTTTCAGGTCATTCATATAATAGGCATTATTCATCAGTTGCATATATGGTATAAATTTGGACAATGTAGACTATCCTTCATGAAATATCGTACCAAATAGAATCTGACCTGGACAAAATAGGTCAAAGTCAGTCATCTTCAATACACTTCTTGACCAATGCCTACGTCGAATGTGGCCTGATGAGAATATCCACTGTATGTCCTACCTACCCCCTATGGATCTTTTTAAATTTTATTCCTTAAATGTATTTGTCTTATCGTAAGTTTTGAGGAGAGCTACAGTTGATTCTGAATGCGAGATGTTTACGGTAATAACGTACACAGTCCGTGGTCTAATAGAGTTATGTCCCTTGAGACCACACGGACATTGTTGTTTGTGAAGGCGGCCTTGTTGGAAGTGTCCGCAAACTTTTACAGTTTTGCTCTCCATTGCATTACATGCACACCTTGCCCGAAGCCGAACAACCCTGGGAGAGAGTGCGGATACAGTCTATACAATATTAGTGAACACCGTATGGAATCCCCTGATATATGAACTCTCTGTACATACGTTATTAAACATTGTTCCTGTTCCATTTGAAGACTGTGTTTCGTCTTATCTGTGGACATCTATTGCCTACCGTTCCCCGGGCTGCAAAAATGATGACCCAGACGTTATTCTTGGCAAGAGTGAAACAGTATATAGATATAGACTGGGACGAGAGTGTTTGATTTGCCATTCGGTTGTCAAGTTTCGGACCATCTGGGACAATTAAATATTGGATAATTCCTCTAGTTTGCTGACGACATGATCGGGAGATGTACGTAGAGGATATGCCGGCACTTTGATCAATCATTCTTGTATGTCAACCGATCAGTGTGATGTATTGGATGTCACGTGATTCTGATTTTGTGACCTGGTGACTGGACTAACGTGTACCAATGTGTGACGTGTCGAACATCGCACCAACGATAACGTGAGTGAAGTGTTCATGCCATTGTTGAACTTTATGGAACTTTCATTCATTTTTGAAGATCTGAGAGAAGAGCTATTGTGATTGCGCTGGATGTCGCATTCACTGACATTGTGTAAATTTCCTGAATGAACTGCGAATATTCTAGAACAGAAACTATACGTAAAGTAACGTGAATTGGGATTGGTTGACTGATTTTCGTCTGTGTAGAGGAGAAATCACGTTGTGTTACAACGTGATAAGCACTGGACGTTGCCGTCACTTATCCCATTGCAACGAACAATTTTTCCTATTCGAACAGTTTGGATTTGAAAACTCTGATAGCAAATCATTTATAGAACTTGGAATATTGTAGGACGGATATTGGTATGAGGTACACGTATTCGTATATTTCCTGCACATTTTTTTCCTAGTTTGCACCTTGAGCTTTATTTCATTTTTGCCAATACTTACAACTGTATTGTGACTGTGTGATATATGCAAATACGTCTGAGTGTGCTATTGTATTATCTGGTCTGTCATTAGCACCCACAGGAGAAGATTTGAGTAAGTTATTTGAAGGTATAGGAGTAGTACGGAAGTCCATTCAACTCAAAAATGACTCGGATCAATTCTCAGGTTTTTGTTGTGTTCGCTCACAGAAATGCTGTTGCCACGGCAACGGCTAGTGAACAGATTCAGCTAGATATGGAGGTTATTAATGTGTCCAGACCCACAGATGAACAAAGCAGACTGATCGATTATTTTCTAGAATCAGATGTGTTCGAAATGAAAAGAAATATTCCAAAATTTGGGTCCGCAAATGAGAAAAAAAGTTGTGGATTCTCTTCCAAATAGCTCTGGAGATCCACCCTTAATGACCCGAAGTGGATCTGCCACTTCCTCTCTTCCAGCCGTTATTCCATCATCCACATCTGCGATGAGTGATGCTGCAATCCGAGCCCAGCAGGTAACAGTAAATGAAGTGTCTGGCTACAGGAGCCGGAAACTTAGATTCTTCTCAGGAAAGAAACCTACTCCTAATTATGGGAAAAGTGATTTTGACACGTGGAGACTCCTGGCACAACAAATAGTGGGGGAGTTATCTCTCTGGGTGAAAAAAACGTGTGCTGATTCAGAGTCTGCTCCGTCCTGCCCTTGACACTGTTCAAGCCCTGGCTAGGTCCCAGGATGCTACAGCCAAAGATGTTCTGGAAATGCTAGAGAAGCTGTATGGCAACGTAGCGGATGGCCATGAACTACTGAAGTTCCTCTGTGCCTACCAGGAGGAAAAGTAAACAGCCTCGGAATATGTCCAGAGATTATATCTCCTTCTGATGGAAGCCGTTGAGCGAAATGGCACAACTGTGCAACAGGCACCAGTGGAATTATCCAAACAATTTCTGAGAGGATGCCCTGATGAGGCAATGCTTGAAAAGCTTGACCTGGAATCGACCATTGATAACCCCCCAAATTTTCCGGACTTATTGATCGAAATTAGACGTGGGGAGTGTCGCCGAACTGAGAAGAAACTAAGACTGAGAAAGAAAGGTGCTGTGGTTCATTCTGTTAACATTGTTGAGAGATGTGAGGATGTAGAATGGAAGAAAACGGCTAGGAACTTGCAGCAACGACTTGATCAGCTGAAGAATCTGAAAAAATATCCAAACGCTAGTGAAAGGCACCCAACAGTAGTGAAAGGACTGAAAATTCAGACTCAAAAATAGGTCAATACAAAGGCAAGCGGTCCTTCTGCTATCGTTGTGGTGAGGATGGACAAATGGCTTTCTGATGTACAGGAGCCTCCAACCCAGAGAAAGTCCATCGTAGACTTTAGAGTTCCACAAAGCAGCTCAACAAGGAAAAAAACTAAATCAGGCGACCGACAACAGACAATCGGAAGCCTGCTCTGACAAGAGCCTCAATGCTGAAAAGGAGAAAATCTCCACTGATTTGGTTGGGAATGCTAATGAAATTGATGTCATGGTGAACGGAAAATGCTGTCGTTCGCTGTTAGATACAGGATCCACGATCACCACTGTGTCAGAAACCTACTGCAAGAGACATTTACATGCTGGGAGACCTCGGTGCCCTTATCAAGATAGAAAATGCTGACGGTCATTTACTGCCATACCTTGGATATGTGGAACTTGATCTTCAACTTGTGTCAGACTTGGCTAAGACGCCAATTATGACACCAATATTCACTGTGCCAGAGACACCATACCAAAGTAGAGTCCCGTTACTAGTCGGCACCAATGTGTTACAAGTTCTTCAGGAACAACTGCAGAATCAGTGTGGAGCACGGTTTCTCCAGCATCCCATAGCAAGCCCATTAGCCATGGCTTTGAAAGTAACGCAACTTCGAAAACGTCACATGGCACATTCCAAGAACACTTACTCGAATATACGGTTCCCATCCCAACTGATCTTGGAGGATGGCCAGAGTGTGATAATCGAAGGACTTACTAGAATGACAGTGTCTTGTACCTCTGGTATTGCTGTCGGCGAGCCAGCGAAAGGACTTCCTGCTGGGGTGACCCGGACACCAGGTGTAGTGAGACTCTCAAACGACTTCCGAGATGTTCCCGTGCAAATGTGCAATGTACAATTCACGGTCTGTAACTCTGCAGACAGGAATGCAAATAGGCAGTTTGCAACAGCAAACTTGGAAACACCAGAGAAGGTGGACAATAGAGAATTGGTGAGTGATGGTGAATTCCCCACGAAATTTCCTCTAAATGATCGAGTGGAGTTGTCCGAACTCAAGACCCTCCTATTAAACGGGAAGAATGTGTTCTCCATGACGGACACAGATGTTGGATAAACATCAGTGGTGAAGCATAGGATCAACTTGAGCGATGATGTGCCATTCAAGGAGAAACTCCGCAGGATACCACCAGCCCTGTTTGAAGAAGTTAGACAGCACCTACAGCAAATGTTGGACACTGGCGTCATTAGACCCTCCAGTAGCCCGTGGTCTAATAATGTTGGACTCGTAAGGAAACCGGATGGAAGTTTGCGTTTCTGCTTGGATTTTCGCCAGTTTAACCGGAGGACTGTGCGGAATTCCTATTACATCCCTCTAATTGACGAGACCCTTGAAGCATTAGCTAGAAACTGCCACGGTCGACTTGAAAAGCGGCTACTGGTAGGTCGCGGTGGAGGAGACAGATAAAGAGAAAACTGCTTTCACATTTGGACTCCTCGGGTTTTTTTTAATGCAACCAGACACCATTCGGGCTTACAAATGCTCCCGGGACTTTCCAACGGCTAATGCTGCAGGTACTCGGAGATCTCCACCTCAATGGTGTTTTAGTATACATTGACAGCATCATTATGTACTCCAAGTCGCTAGAAGAACATATCCGGATCATGGAACAAGTGTTGGAGAGATTGGCGGAGGCTGGTCTGACCCTTGAGCCCGAGAAGTGTTACTTTCTGGAGGAGAAACTGAAATTTCTAGGCCATATCATCTCGAAAGATGGTATAGAATGTGATCTGAACAAAACCAGTATCATCAAGGATTGACCAGCCCCACACAATGTTACCTCGGGTTTGCCAGGTTTTACCGGAAGTTTGTGAAAAACTTTTCCCGAATAGCACGACCACTAACGTCTCTACTGGCTGGTACAGATGCTTGTCGTAAGAAGTCTAGATGCAGAACTGTGGACATTCAACTGCGGCACGGGGGCCATGAGCAGCAGATTGTTTTCGAGAAACTGATCGAGTGTCTCACATCACCGCCTGTACTCGTTTACCCGGATTTCAGTCGACCATTCCTTCTGCACATGAATGCCAGCAAGCAGGGACTTGGTGCTGTTTTGTGCTAAGAGCAGGATAGTCATGTCGTCAAGGTTATTGCTTATGGAAGCAGAGCACTTCGAATGCCTGAGTTGAATTATAGTACTCACAAGTATCTTGGATTGTACTGGACCGTAACTAAACAATACCAGGACTATTTGTATGGAGCAAAATTTGTGGTCACGAGTGACCACAATCCATTGACTTATGTGAATACCACGGCGAAACTTGATGCAACAGGACACCGTTGGCTAGCAGAACTCGCTACATACAACTTTGAAATCTATTATAAGCCAGGACGCCACAACACTGATGCCGACTGCTTGTCTAGGGTACCCAGAGAGGAGATAGGCTGCATGTGTCAACGGATGTCATACGGGCACTAGCCGACTGTGACTACGAAGGTGGAGCTGCCGACAGGCTCTGTGGGAAGTTGATGCTGGGTCGACATCCGGCCTTACAGAATAGCCTTTTGTGTTAAAAGCCGTCATTTTCATCTGACGACGATACAGCTCACCAATTACCAATATACGAGTTGTCAGAGCATTTCCATCATAGCTCTCTAGATTTGTATCTAATACTGCTTATGCCGGTGCTAGGGGCTGTGTGGTCATGTCATCCAAGTTGCCACATGAACAGGTACAATAATAGCGTGCCTGAGATACAACACATATCACGAATCGTTAGGTTCTTAGTATGTGCTTTAGAATAGGTTAACCAGAAGACGATACTGTGAAGTCATGTTGCTCTGTCAGTATGTCGGCACCTCTTCCCACTTCCCTTATATGTGTTGTAAGCCATCAAGTTGTTAACAACTCCTTGCGTCCTCCTTGCAAGGAACAGGCCAAAGACTTGTCGAATGACCCAGTGAAGAGACTCGTTGTGCAGAGTAGTAAGCCTACCAAAGGACAAATACTTAATCTTCCAGTAGGAGCGAAGTCACTGCTTCGGCATTGGAATAAGCTGTGTGTTAATGATGATATTCTATATCGAGCAAGTGTTGTGGATGGGCAGAAGACGCTCCAACTAGTGCTCCCCAAAGCCTACCGGGATATGGTTTTCCAACATCTACACACGGACATGGGATAGTTTGCGTAGAAATAGTGCAGCACTTGTACAGCGAGCGTTTCTTTTGGCTGGGAATGGCTCAGGAAGTGGAACGCCGAATAAAAACGTGTGACAGGTGTCTCAAAGCCAAGACCCCATCAGCTTCTCATGTATCACCCTTATGTAACATTACCACCACCCAGGCGTTGGGGCTAGTAACAATGGACTTCTTGGGACTCGAGGATTCTAAGGGTGGATACAACAGCATCTTAGTGATTACAGATCACTTTACGAAGTACGCTGTTGCCATTCCTACCAGGAACCAGACTGCGAGAACAGCAGCCCAGCAATTTTTATGACCATTTCATTCTACACTATGGATTCCCTGAAAGGATCCATTCAGATCAGAGTAAATATTTTGAAAGTAACCTTCTGCTGGCGCTCTGCTCCATCACAGGTGTAAAAAAGTTTAGAACCTCCCCGTACCACCCGATGGGCAATGGCATCAACGAGAGAGATCTAACAGAACGCTGTTAGGCATGCTGAGATGCATCGTGGAGGAAAGGGAGTGACTGGAAGAGCTATGTCCCCACCATGGCACATCATGCATATAACTGCACTGCTACCGCATTCAGCCCATTCTTCCTAATGTTCGGCCGAAACCCTCGGATACCTATGGACATCATCCTGGATATTCCACAGCATGATGGCAGGAAAAAATCCTACTCCGATTTTGTAAAGAACCTTGAAACCCTCCTAAAGTACACTTACCATGCTGCAGAAGAGGCCACTATAGGAAGTCGTTTGCACGCTCCAGAAAGGGATACAACCACAGGGTGGGTGGCTCCCAAGTGACCGTGTGCTTGTCAGAAAATTAGGAAGAAAGAGCAAGCACAAACTCGCAGACAAGTGGGAAAATGAGGTCTACAAAGTCATCAGTCAGCCAAATAAGGATTCGCCAGAGTAAAAAGTTCAGCAAGAAGACCATCACGGTCGTACATGGGTACTACATCGAAATCACCTCTTGCCTCTGATGCTGCCCCTGGAAGCCTGTTGATGATGCTGAAACAGATTCTAAAGATACTGCGTATCCCACTGTGATTCGGGTTGACTGTGATCCTCAAGAGGTTCAGCAAGAGGAAAGTCCCCATGCAGTGGACACTGAAATGAATATTGATCCAGATTCTGATAGAGGCCATCAACATCCAATGAACACTTCCGATTTGACAGACTCGATGGAAGGTCATCGACCTCTTAGGCTAGCACGTCCTTTTTGACAAGAGACATCGTCCAGCCTGGGGACTATATATCATTGATCTACAACAAGTCACCCCTGGTAACAACTGGACCCAACGTGTGAAAGCCTTGCTCTCACTTAAGGATTTGTTCAAAGAGGAAGGTTTAAGGAAACTGATCTGCGAAGCTTTGATAAGCAGGATGAGTGAAAATTCCTGTAGTAGACAATGTCAAGAACATTTTTCCAGCGGGGTCGAATGTAGCCTGATGAGAATATCCACTTTATGTCGTACCTACCCCCTATAGATATTTTTAAAATTTTATTCCTTAAATGCATTTGTCTTATCGTAAGTTTTGACGAGAGCTACAGATGATTCTGAATTTGAGATGTTTACTGTAATAACGTACACAGTCCATGGTCTAGTCTTGTCCCTTGAGACCCGTGACGCGGACATTGTTGTTTGTGAAGGCGCCCTTGTTGAAGTGTCCACAAACCTGTACAATTTTGCTCTCCATTGCATTACATGCACACCTTGCCAGAAGCCGAACAACCCTGGAACAGAGTGCGGATATAGTCCGTACAATATTAGTGAACACTGTATGGAATCCCCTGATATATGAACACCGTATGGAATCCCCTGATATATGAACACTGTGTACATACGATAATATTAAACATTGTTCCTGTTCCATATTATCTGTGGACATCTATTGCCTACCGTTCCCCGGGCTACAATAGTATTAATATGGAAAGCCAAACTATATTTCTTCAGGTTATATCAAATAAACAGTAAAGGACATTGAACAATGTCAAGGTCAACTGGCATAGGCTTCTAGTCAATCATCGGTTGTAGATGTAATATGATATTGGTGACCGGTCACCCAAGCATTAATCTTTCAAAACATATTACAAATACTAGAATTTGATCTTGATAAAATGGGTCAAGGTCGGTCATTTTCAATAGGCTTCTAATCCATCAACCGACTGCCTGGCTATAATCCTTCTTGAGAAAATGTGTCCACAAGAAAGATGGACAGACATTGACAAAATTGACAGAGGGGTGATAATGGACTGGGAATGTTGCAGCTTCACTACGTCATCAAAGAGAGGCTCAGCATGGGCCAGAATTGAGCCGCCTCCAAACATTTGCTGGGATAGAATAAGCCAGCTTGCACCTCCAGATTCGCTATATAGCTGGAATATTGCTAAACGCAACGTTAAATCTTAATTCTTTCTCTCTATCTCGGCCGAGTGAGCCGGTTGCAGGGTAGTATGTTATTGTATACCATATTATAATATCACAGGGTTGTACACTATGCTCTGGCATAAGAAAATGCCAAAACGAGTCCACTTGACCTCCAGCAGGCGAGTGCAACATTCAGGTCCTTTATGACATATTTCCGGTTCTGGCCAAATGGTCGCACATTCGAAAGGGTCAAAGGTTACTTCCAGTCAGATGACGGTACCGGAGTGTCATCAAGGAGCAGAAAGTTCCACTCCGAGGACAAAGGTCAAGTGGAACCTGATGTCAAAGTAAATCTTCATAGATGATTTGATGATAATTGCACAAATGAATCAGTGGACGAAAGAACAAACAGACCTGGTTGGAGTATCTTCAGATTGTCTTTAATGGACTAACAGTACATATATATATATATCAATATAATTTCAACGAGAAGCAAATATACATGCTCATGGGTTGATTTAATAACATGATACTAGTTAAACTAAAACAAGAAAATTCCCTATATGTATTTGTACATGATAGAACAGGGCACTTTGACCACTGAGCGATTACTACCAGGCAGGCATGATTGTAGCAGTGTCACTATCTGGTAATTTACAGGCAGGCTAAAGACTGAAATTGTTACATATCCATCTTTATCAGCAATACATCTACCATAAATGAAATGAGATCAATTTCAACTCTAACAAGCTAATAGTTAGTAGCTAATAGCAGCATGAATAAGCTCTCAAATCTCTGGCGAGCATGTGACTTTCCATGCTTTTCGGCACACATTGCTAAACACACAGTATCAGGAACTGCACAACAGTAAAAAAAAAAAAAAAAAACAAAAAAAAAAACTTCTGCAGGCAGAGGCAAAGTTGGGTGATGGTAAATGAACTATTAATTTTGGTAAGCCTAAACACAGCTGGTGATTCATATTGGACAGCAGTCTCGTAAATATTCGCTGCAGTTTTACTGACAATTCAGTGATTAAACAGACGCGAGCTTAATATATCTTGGGTCAAGAAAGGACCTCGCAAAAGAGTGGTATAGTTTGTGACTTAATCATTACAAAAATAAACACATTGCACCAAAAACAGTTTGTCCAATCTAACATTATGATCTTCATACACAAGTCGATTTTTCTCCGTTCACACTTCGAATTAATCTTGATTTATCAACCCACCAGCTCTGTTCACAATAATTTCTAAATAGAAACTAAACATCATTCACCTTGAATCCATATGAATTTTCAAACATGAAATAGGAGTGGGTTATGGATTGGTTTGTCATATGTATCTGGTGACACCTATCACCATATTAGGAGGAATGACGGAGTATACCGAGAGAATATGTCACCAAATTTACAAGGTCGCTGGGTATGTTCTAATTGGATTGTCGCTGGTTTGTAGATGAAATTCACACCTCAGATTTGAATGCTTTCGGTGGTCCGATCTGCCATGGAGGTATAAATCGGAAGGAGACACACTTTGGGGTGATGAAAGTGTTCAATGTACAATGCCGACACAGCGGGGTATAGCGGATTAACCTGAGGGATTATAGCTGGCTCGGCCATCTCCGCCCTTGATTTGGTAGCATTCGACTTCTCGCGCATGCGTGCCATGGACTTTTGCTGTTTGCTGTCGACCTATTAAGCGTTGTGTATTCGAAGTGGCTATTGCCAATTAACCGCCCGTTGCGTCGATCACCATCAGGTGATCTGAGCCATTGTCAAGTCGTAGAACTGCATGTAGTTTGTGTAAAAAAGTTTTTGAAGTTTTGAAAACACTTGGACCACTTGAATTACTTATTATATTTTATCAACATGAGAAGTTCCATGAGTAGAAAACATCTCCAGATTTTGTAACGGAACGTACACGTGCCCGGTTAATGATTTATGCAGAATTCCATCGCCAAGTTAGGAGACGTACGAAAGACATACTCCGCTTTTATAACGATTTTTTTTGGTATAACATATCACTCCTGCTTTTCCTGCTTCCAAAGAATCAAGGAAACTATGTTATTGATACCGTGCTGGGTATTCATTAATATTCATCCATTAAACTGATGTTAAATATCTCTGGTCTGGCTTTAAATATAAAAAGTGTTCTTTTCCCATTGTGAGGAACAACGCATGTATATATTTTTCGTGGTATTGACAATAATTTGTCCTGGCTTGAGTAATATCTTTTTCTTGAATATAAATACTTGCACTCGCAATCTTGTAACTGCAAAACAATAACATTCAATGCACCTGTTATAATCTCAAAAGCGACCGTTAAATGACCACACTGCCAATTGTGTATTTGGGGATTACTCACCGGGCAATCAGCTCCCATGCGGGTATACACAAATGGACGCCGGGTCATTATTAATAGCTTTTTGGAAACGTCGAATACAGAGAAAACGCCGAAGTAATGCTTACAAAATCCCATTTTATTCCAATTGAGGTAAAGCCTCCCGAAAATGCTAAACTTGAGGATATAGATCTGTTTACGCTCTTTAACATAAGCATAACTTTTCTCCGATTTGAAGTGCGGAAAGTGTGTTATTTTGACATTAAAAGTGTGCAATTTTCATAGTTTGGCAGCAATCACCATGTATTTCAAATGGAGAAATATATATATTTTCAATCGCTAATTTTGCACGAATTGGATAAGTCTCCCGTAAGAGCCCTAGATTTTCCGATTCCCTGTAGTAATAGCAACTAGCTCTCATTTTTGAGTCATGTTTGAAAATGCGGAAGTTAGCATAAAAGGAGAAAATACAATATAGATAGAGAAATGATGAGCCTGTTCTCAAAGTCCCGTAGCTCAGCATAAATCAGACATACAGCCATGACTCAAATACTGTCATATGGGAAATTATTTCAAATAAATAAACATGACATATGCGCATAATTTTCACTTTGTGATTTTAATTTGTGGAGACTGCGCATGATGGCACTGTCACTTCCGGTCATTTCCAATTTAACAGAAAGAAGTCGCAGGACCAAAGAGCAGCATCGTACATTGAACATGAAAGAGATGCAGCCCGGCTGGACGGCTATTCAAAATACAAAAGCTCAGTGGGGATGAGCGCTGGCCGGTCAGTCCTGGCTTGTGGAACAGTGTCTCCTTCAGATTTATACCTCGGAGTCCTCCATGGATCTACTAAGGCAAATCTGATGTGTGAACAGAAAAGTCAGCTGGTGTAAGGTTCAACAATAAGCATACCTGTAGATAATAGTGTATGTGTGTTGGGGAGGGGGGAGATATACGGTACAAATCAAGACAAAACATCATTCTTGTGTATAACCAGACTCAACGAATACATCGAATCGGGTAACAATGAACGCATACCCCACAAAAAACGATATGGCCAACTGCAACCTTTGTTATGCTTTCACAAGACATGGCTTGGATAGAGTCATATCTAACATGTCCTCAAAATAGAGAGAATATACCATAATAAAAATAAAGTATAAATGCAGAACAGATAATAGATTAATATTATGTGTATACATTGTACATGCTTAGGATGAGTGGAGAGGGTTTGCAGAGAGAACTTTGAACATGGTCAAAAGAGCCTTTCGATATTAATTCTGTTCATGTGTCTTGACTAGCCCATACTCGTCCCAGGTCTGACGGGTCACTGTGGGTAACTTAAGAGAAGGAAAAAGTTCAAAAAGGGCACCCGATAAAAGGCCCAAATTTTTTTTCAGGGTTTCATCTATGGACGATTTGACGCCAAAAAATTGAAGCACAATTTTTTCATCCCTCATGGCAGCAGATGCTGGGCAGAGCATTTCGCCCATGTAACAATTTGGCGCACTACAGAATTATAATCGGTAAAATATCTTTAGAGAGCAAAGCAGATTGGGGAAATAAATATTGCTGGAGAAGAGATGAAAATTATTATTTTGATGTGAAACAAGTGGAACTACCGTAAAATGGCCAGACAATAATGAAAACACATCAAAACCTGTCTTCATGGGTGACGCGACCAGTCATCAAAACCCATTTACATGGGGATCCCCACAACTCGTCAAAACCCATGGGGGAAAGATTTAACACCCACTGCTTTCAACAATTCTTCAGTTGTATCACGAGGACATATGGCGATGTTATCAACTATGATAAACTATGAATGATTCTTTTTATAAACTTGTGTGAAGCATTGTTGAGGACTGAAGCGCAAAATGACTCAAATGCTGGAATGTGATTTTGAACATGATGAACAAATATATCTCTAAAATACATAATTTATAGTGAACAATGGCCAAGTAAGAAAATATACTTATCATTCTGAAATTAGTTATTTCTACCTCTATCTACATAGTTCCAATGGAATGGACCAAGCTTTTCAACTTCTTAAAACATTTTATAACTTTCTACTCAAAGTACATAATAATTCATTAGATTTAATTACATGAATGAACATCAGGGGTCGAAATATTCAAAATAATTTACCTGTCATACGAGACAGGTGATCAAAATGTTTACCTGTCAACTTTAAGAATTACCTGAATCGTTGAAATTGTCACATACATGTAACTCGAGATTAATGACAAATTTAGATGTTGCAAGACACTAATAAATTAATGACACCTTGTTTACTTGCACTTATTAGCAGGTGTTTTGAATGAATTTTGTTGAAGATGTATTTTGAACACCAAAACAAAATTATTGGCTACCTGTCAATAGAGACAGGTACTTTATTTCTCTACCTGTCTCTTTCAAAAATTACCTGTCAGAGACAGGTAGACAGGTGTAAATTTCGACCCCTGAACATCATGAGGTAAATGTACAGAAACAGTTTTTCAACTTGGTCAAATATTCCAGACAACCTATATATGTACATTTGTTGTAAACATGCTATTAAAAGGTGAAATGCAAAGGAATTTTTAATAGAACATGTCCACTGGGTTGTCAATTTTTATACCTACACCTCAAACCTCAACACCAGGTGTCTTGTTACAAAATGCTATCCCTCGCTGGAGTCACTGACAATATCGAGGCACAGATATCTTGTTACAAAATGCCATCCCCTGTTGCAATCATTGACAGAATCGAGGCACAGGTATCTTGTTACAAAATGTCATCCCTCACCGCAGTGACAGAATCGAGGCACAAGTATCTTGTGACAAACTGCCATCCCTCACCGCAGTGACAGAATCGAGGCACAGGTATCTTGCTTCGGCAAACTGCCATCCCTCACCGCAATGACAGAATCGCGGCACAGTTATCTTGTTATAAGGCCACCATCCCTCACCGCAGTGACAGGGCGAGGCACAGGTATGCGATAAAATGCCATCCCTCACCGCAGTGACAGAATCGAGGCACATGTATCTTGTGACAAACTGCCATCCCTCACCGCAGTGACAGAATCGCGGCACAGGCATCTTGTTACAAAATGTCATCCCTCACCGCAGTGACAGAATCGCGGCACAGTTATCTTGTTATAAAATGCCATCGCTCACCGCAGTGACAGAATCGAGGCACAGGTATCTTGTGACAAACTGCCATCCCTCACCGCAGTGACAGAATCGCGGCACAGGTATCTTGTTACAAAATGTCATCCCTCACCGCAGTGACAGAATCGAGGCACAAGTATCTTGTGACAAACTGCCATCCCTCACCGCAGTGACAGAATCGAGGCACAGGTATCTTGTGACAAACTGCCATCCCTCACCGCAGTGACAGAATCGAGGCACAGGTATCTTGTGACAAACTGCCATCCCTCACCGCAGTGACAGAATCGCGGCACAGGTATCTTGTTATAAAATGCCATCCCTCACTGCAATCAGTAACACTGAGGCACAGGGGTCTTGTTACAAAATGCCACCCCTCACTGAAATCATTGATGGAATCTTCATTGATGGCGCAGGTATCTTGTTATAAATTTATTGCCATTCCAGTGGGGTCTAGGCCACACCAATTTGATTTTTTGCTTCACGAGCGAATTTTATTTATATTATTCAAGATTGAAAGCAATAATAAAATAAAAATAAAACTGGACTTTTGAAGTTCCTCCCCCTTTCTGTCTGTGGGTATTTGAGTTTTCGCTTGTCTGGTTCTGTTTTATTTTATTTATTATCTCCTCCAATGTTAAAAATAAATCTGCCAGTGAAACAAAAAATAAAATTGGTATGGCCTTATGGCGAGATGGGTAGAAGCTGTAATTGTACATTGCCATGTACCAATTAATTGCTCAGCAGACATCAAATTCCCGCTTGTTTACAATAAATGTGCTTAATCAAAATATCACCCGAGATTGGAAAATAAAAATCTTTGCATTTCATCATTTAAGGCATCGTTCGTTATCTGTTTTTTTTTTGCAATACCACAAAATGGTATAGTACCATCAAAGGCAGGCTATATCCTCCTGTATTTCTTTGTATTGCAAACAACTAAGGGAATACTAAGGGAATACTAAGGTAAGGGAAGACATCTTGGGGAGTTAGGAGAGACAGCAGCCCGATCCCTACATTAATCCCTCTAATAATTCAATCACAGGAAGTGAAATTTGTACCCGTAAGACCACTGTTAATTAATTGTTTGTTTCTCGTAACCTTGCTTGTAAAAATACACATGCTAAGTGCGATAATTATTAACTTGCTAACCAATTGTATACAAATATGAAGAAAATGAGCAAGTTTTACTCCTCAAAATGTAAATCCCTCATGGATTTTAATTATTTGCCCTCAAAATATAAATGAGGGCTGGTTACGGGAAACGAACCATTAATTATCAGCGGCCGAAAATCTGGGAGTGACCAAATTTTCCAACTCGTGCATGTAATGCATTATTTCTTTGTTATTTCAATGATTCTAGAGGGCGATCAAAATTATAAGAACCACTGATTGAATTTTGTTTCAAAAACTGATGGTGATCGAAAGTTAGGGGGACTGAATTATTTAGAGGGACAATCTGATTAAAACTCAGGGCTTAATAACCGCTCCTCTGTCGGACATGTCGCTAATTAAGATCTGGGACAGTCCCTATAACAAATCCGTCAGATGAACTCCGAATCAAATAGTTTCCGGGTCAAATAGTCGCCCAATGAGACGCCACAAATAATCTTCGGTGATCATTCATGGACTGCAGTCGAAAGCAAGAACTTTGTCAGCCGCCTGCATGGGTTGGATTTTTCTGCACCTCGTCCGTACACTCGGCAACAAAGATTTCACGTAGCCGGTAGGAAGAACGGCTATACAGTGTCTTTTACGTAGCATGCAAGAAAGCATCTGCAGTTGCTCCTGCTTTAATGCGGACACGTCAAATTCATGGCACACCATAATGATCTCGCCTAGAACTTCGCCGCCACTGAATATAATAGGCACCCCTTCGCCTGTCGAAGTTGGATTGTGATTGGTCGCCAGTCTGACATGCGCGACAGATTTAAGATGGGGACTGTCCCAGATCTTAATTAGCGACATGTCCGATAGAGGAGCGGTTATTAAGACTGAGTTTTAATCAGATTGTTAGAGGGATTACCGAAAGAAGTTGGATCGCTGGGATTGGCTCTAAGCTCTAACCAATCAGGAAAGAGTTTACAACAGGGGCCGCGGAACCGGGGGGGCCTGTAACATGGCCGATATAGAGTTCAGCCCCCCTACTTTCAAATGTGCTCCGAGGCCCCTGTACAAGGAAGTGTGTTTAGGACCGCTGGGATCGGCTCTAACCAATCAGGAAAGAGTTTACAAGGAAGTGTGTTTTTGACAAAATGCATGCCATCTTACAGTTCTACTAAGCGGATTCTGTAAACACGTAAATGTACTTGTTTGTAAACATGTAACATAGTATAATATATATAGTTTTAAAAGCCCTTAACAGTCTGGTAAAACTTGCTGAAAGTTTTCGAAACCTGTATATATGTGTGATATATTGGTATATACAAAAATTAAATATAACTATAAAAAATACATTAATACTTCGCCCATGATCGGCAATCATGGTCCTGTGACCGCAAGTATGTTGACATTGATATCTGTGTGTGGAGTACGTATGAATATATATGTATATAAGGGCTGTTCCATTTTAAAAGGTATGGGAGGGGCGGAAGGCAGCTTTGAACTATACCCCACCACCCATAGAAATTTTATTGGCCTTCCCAACATTATAACATGGATTGAAGGGAATTTCCTCCCATGACCCATAGAATAGTATATTGAGTGCCTTCCTCCCCTCCCATACCTTTTTAAATGGAACAGCCCTAAGGCATGCTCCACAGTAAAAACATTTAATACGCTACAATTGTCTACATTATATAGACTGTACTCTATAAATGATGATGCAGGATAATGGAGTGATGGCAAAGTAAACTGTAGGCCTATATCAAGTATATCGCTATGTAAATTATTTTAGTCAATTTATCAAATGTGGTTGTTGCTGTCAAGTCGTGTGCTATGGAAATGGGCATTTAGGCCTCAACTTTTGTCTGTTGGACATGTTGGCGAACAAGTTCAAACACGTATATTCATTTATAATTAATTACCTAGCTAATTAGTTGCGATAGATAGAGCACTAACATGACTAAACGACAAATGTTAATCATTGGTAGGCTTTGGAGTCCTCTGATATCAATCGGCACCTCACATGTTTTTTTAAATGAGTCATGTTTAGGAAGCTTCTTGAAATAAGGAACTGAGTTCCCTGGTAGGGATGGCATATGCCGGTTATTCAAATGGGATACACCATGCCCAGTTTGGTGTTCTGATCTGGATGGATTAGAGTTCAAGTTAGAATGGCAAAGGCCATTCCCCCGAAGCCGCTGCATGGTATGGCATAAGCCATCATTTGTCTGCTGAGTTCCAAACTGTATGGCATGGAGTTCCTAAGAGTTCCAACACGACCGGTGCAACATACCACTCTGTTTGGAATGCCTTATGCCAGTTCCTAGTATGCCCCAATTTCAAGAAGCTCCCTTAATTTTGTCTTGTCTGGGATTCCAGCTGCGATATCTTAATTTCTCAACTGGTTCGATTAAATCTGAGGGCGTAAAACTTGTAGAAAAGAATAGGCCTTCAAACAAATTGAGAACAGTCTTGCCTACTTTTACAACAAGAATGACACTGAGCATACGAGTCCATTTGATCAATGTTTTTGTGAATGCTTTCAGAATCAAGACGTTACCGTAGGCATGATAAGATGAGGAAGCTAGGGAAGAGGTAGTTGGGGTTCCTACCTAAACAATACATACATCAGAATAGAAGGCTGATTTCAGGGCTGGGATGCCAAATTTTATCTCTCTTTCGGTTCCATGTCCAGTGTTCTATGGTAACCCATGCTAAATGTTTATTAATGGCAATTTCATTTCAGTTAATGAAGAATGGAAATGCGATGGGAAACATAATCGCAGTCTGCACAGTATCGCCAAGGTACCAGAAAAAAACTATCGGTTCCGTGAAATCCGAAGGCCTGTGATTTACAAATAAAACATTTTAGCTCTTCACACACTTATCGTTTGAAAATAAATCAGATGTATGTCTGCAACTACAGTCCAGTTTAATGATCGGGACGGGACTATTCGAGTCCTATGAACCATCCTCAAAAAGACAAATGAGATAAATTAATGGAAATACATGTACGAGGCACCATGATCAGTTACTTCCAGATAAATCACTGTGTTCATCTTAATACAACATTGTCCAGTACCTGCAGTATACGGTTCCAACCACAGAAAACCATAAATGTACAAGAAGACAATTCTAGGAGTATGTCCTATAAGGCTGAAGCACCACATGTAACGGACACTAGTTCCAGTTCTAAAAGTCACTGTTAAGTATAATCTTTAACCCTGCACAATGACAACGTTCATGGTCTCAGAAAAGCATACTCTACACCTTGTTTACAATGCATAGTCACTGTCAAGTTTAAACAACAAACAACACAAAGTCTAAGGTAGGATGAGAAAAAAATGTAATCAGCATGCATGTAAATGAGGGTCCATTTTTGTCCATACTTTTTAGCACAAGACGATGTTTGGATTTCCATGGTCCAAATAAATCCAACACGTTACGATCTCAGACAACACTGATGATGGGCATCGATAACAAGCAAACATGTTCAACATAATATATTTTTACCCATGATCTCACAGAGCACACGTTGACACCCTTCTTCTTGTTTATAATGGTTCATGTATCCGATGTCTTCAACAGGAAATGGAGGAGTGTTTTACAAGTCCATGTTGACAAATGTG
>JAVTVY010010675.1:0-42945 GCA_036873755.1 Hanleya hanleyi
GGTTTCTCCCCAGTATGTTCTTGTGTTTTCCGAGATGGCCACGTCTATTATATTTAAAACATACAATGAACATGTGTATGGTTTCTCTCAAGAAATGGTCGCGTCTATTATATGTATAAGCACACAATGAAAATTTGTAAGATTTCTTCCCAGTATGTTCTTGTGTTGAGTTTTTCGAGATGGACGCGTCTATTATACGTATAAGCACACAATGAACATTTGTATGGTTTCTCTCAAGAGATGACCACGTCTATATGAAAAAGCACAGAATGAACATTTGTATGATTTCTTCCCAGTATGTTCTTGTGTTGTGTTTTTCGAGATGGACGCGTCTATTATAATTATAAGCACACAATGAAGATTTGTATGGTTTCTCTCCAAAGATGGCCGTGTCTATTATATGAATAAGCACAAAATAACATTTGTATGGTTTCTCTCCAGTATGTCCTTGTGTATTCAGAGAATTCTCACATTCTAACAGTCTCTGCAATTTATATACGAGGAGTCTTTCTCTGTTGAACATCACATGTGCCAAAGGCAGCAAAATCATTAAAAATATTCCATACGAATCAGATATAAATATCACCATTTTACTGAACTCTTTCCTTTATTTCAATTTCTGTATGAGAATCTTCAAGAGAAATGACCATGACAGACTTTCCCTTGATGTACATGGGGAAGATGACAAAATCCTTCATGCATACAAGAGATTTGACATAACTACTGTACTATACAGTCTGTTTACACACTTCCACAGCAAAGCGGTCACTGTTATGTACAGTATTTGCTATGTTGCTGGATTGGACTCTGACTGAACCGAACGATAGACTGATAAGACCATTTAAAGAAAAAAAATATGCATACTTTGTAACATGTTTGTTGTATTCACAAAGTATCACTTCTTGTAAGTAATGCATAAATGTATGGTCATACATTTTAACAAAAGGTCATTCCCACGCGCATTACTCACTCATTACAATACATACCAGTAGTAGTTGGGTTACATTAAATGAAAATTATACCTCAATTACACACATTATATCACAATATATATATTTGAATGTTGCCACTCATTAAAAATAATAGTAATAATTGTGCAAAAACAAACAATATGTCAATGGTCACAACAAAAGTAAATGATCACAACGAAAGTTACCCTGATCTTTCTTGATCTATACTTGAGAAAAACTGATGCAGCACAAAAGAGAAAACATTGCAAAATGTATGTTGAAAAAGAAATACAGGACAGTGCTTTATAAGTTGCAACAAATGCAACAACATGGTGGGGGAATGATATCACGAGAATGGGTGTAATCACAACTAAGAAGAATACTTACAGGTGAAATTCTGAGCTGGCAGACATAAATTTTGGACAATTATACTTCAACACAGAATAAAATGATTTACACGTAACCCACTCATTAAAATGCATGCCAGAACTAACTGGGTTACATTACAATGTAACTGTAATTACACACATTATATCACCACACATCTGTCTGGATGATACCACTCATTAAAAATATAATATCAGACAGATCTGAATATCACATACACTGTGTGCAAAATATGCATACCAGATTTCCCCATTTTGCTTACAGTAATGAGATCCCCAAAACCCTCCATCTTCATTTTCATACAGAAGCTATACAGATACCAAACTCAACATTACCAAATACCAATACTGTGTAACAAAAAAGATTGCATCATCTCAGGACTCCGAATTACATCCATGTTACCACACATGATATATGTTTGAATAAAAACAATGAATCTAAATTGTGCAAAAAAACAACTTGTACCAACAGGGATTGATCACAATAAAAGCATCCCTGAGCTTTCATATCCATTTGTAAACAATGTGAGCAGAACAAAATAGAAACTACTGATTGTGCTGCAGAAAAGGCTTGCCAAAAGCAAATATCAGATCTTAATACCATATAAAGTTATGTAAACCGTTACATAGAAATGACTTAACTGTGATGTTCAAAACGAAAATTTCAAAGCCTAAAGCCATGAGCATCCAGAAAGTTTGCATTCTTTGTGCCCTTAAAATCTGCACTGCTCACAGTTTGTCACCCACATCCTCTGTGCCAGCAACCACATATGAAGTGATAAGTGTGTCCTGAGAGTCCAGCCGAAAGAGATTATCATCCTGAAAGTTTGTGTTCTCTGTGTCCATCAAATCTGCATTGCTCACAGATGGCACTGGCGATTCTTCTGTGTCCTCCACACCCTCTATCCCAGCACTCGCTTCTGAAGTGGTAGGTGTGTTTCTTGAACTGTTACGAAGGTGCTGCTGGAAGAGGTCAGAAGCACTAGAGGAAATATATTTTGATGCTGGTTTTTCAAAGGTCTCTTTATATGCATCCCGACTGATATCCAATACTGAATTGAACAGGTCTGGGGAAACTTTTGCAAACACCTTTATTTGACCTTTCGAAAGATATTTCCCCATACCTCTCAGCTCCATGTCCCGCATAACCTCTATGACCTTTGATGTAACTGGCCTCACCTTCTTGTCAAACAGTCGAACAATTTCCCTTGGGGTGGTATATCTACCATCAGTCAGGCTAATTTTCCTTTCTATCCGCAACTCAACTGGATCTGGGTCTGTCATACCGGTGGCCTCTTGTGCTGGGTTATGGACTGCTGACAGCTTTGAAAAGCAGAATGATGTTGAATTAAAACAACAAAAGTACCAATCAAACATTTATTTGTAGAAAAGTACATGAATATACTGCCAGCATATTATGGGATGGTGGGGGAGCGTGAAGCTATCTGAACATCCAAATTCCATCTCAATAAAAGCTTAGGATGAATCCAGAAGCAAAAGTTTGTAAAAACTGTGAAAACAGAAACAATAAGTCGGCAGCTCTACTGCAGTCTCCCAATTCTCAAGTTGAACATTACAGGGCTTGTTATAAGATACATGCAAATAATAGATATGGTAGAGGTTTTTTAGTATAATCCATACAGTAATTCCCCATCCCTCCATTCCTTTCTATATCATGATGGTGATAATAACCTTTTGGTACACCTGGCGTTGATTGTCGCAGTAGTCCATTAAAGAGATGGCACGCTTAACGGTCATTTGGGAAATTTCTCTTGGCAAGCTCAGGCTTCCAGGATCAAGGATTTGTAGATTTGGAATATCTGTGGTATTTACTTGCTCAAACACGTGGCTGATTATATGTAGAATCCCACACAGTCTGAAATGTACAAATACAAATTTCACATGAATTAAAAATTGCCCGTACAGAGGCAGGAGGCATAAATGTACATTCACAAAGACAACATTCCTTCTAATAACGGGTTAGACAAGAATATGTGGTAACAAATCATATTAATAGTACAGAGTATAAAGAATGTATCGAAAGTGCTACAATATTTTGGTGAAGTGAACAACTCGGGAAAGACGCAATCAGAGATTGATGAATGTATATGCGTCACTCCCAATCCCCAGACAGGCAAACTTTAGACACTACCCCTGAAAATCAACAAATGTGGACAAAACTAGGACAGTGAACAAAGTTTCCGTTCCAAAATTTCACAATCCCATTATCGTACACAACCAGAACATGCAGGACTCATCATGAAAATAATCCTGGAGAGATGTAATGTACTCATCTTAATATGATTACAATCTAGGAGAGCATTAGGTCACCCGCCTGAAAATCATATTAGGTGAGAATTGGATCAGCGCGAGCAGTCACTCACCTCTCATGGCGAGGCCTGAGAGATGTAACTATTCTCCTGATAACAATGACACACAGAGCCCAATGGGAAAATAGAGGGACTGATGGCAATTCTCCTTAACAATTGGTCACAGAAATGAAAAGCAAGCTACTGACCAAGAAAGGCAAGCAAAATTTTGTCCAGTCAAGAAAGGCATCCCTGATGCAAATACGCCTGATAATTGGCCACGTGGCGGCAAAACCTAGGAGAGTGTAAGAAATTTTGTCTCCAAACTTTAGAATCCTATGATAGTGTTATAGTGACCGAGTTCTCCAGTCAGAAGTCAAACCACCGACTCCTGGTTTATCAGCCCCGCGCCTTACCAACTGGGCACATAGGCTACACGCTAGTACAGGCACTGGGTGAACCCACTTCCCACCACACTCCTCTCCATCACGAAGAACCGCCATCCTCTTTCCCTATTAACCCTGGGGCTAGCCTGACAAGTTGCCGCATTCCCTCCCTCGTACCACGCACCCCATCCTTCCCAGCAACACAACTCGACAATCAGATCATCAACCACTTCCCACACGTCGCCATCTCGACATCAACCACTTCCCACACTTCGCCATCTCGACAACCGGACCATAGACCAAACCTACAGGATCCTACAGGCGACGCCAATGTTGTAGTGACCGAGTTCTCCGACCGGGAGTTAAACTACCGACCCCTGGCTTATCAGCCCCGCGCTCTACCAACTCAGCTAAAAGGAAATTCCCGCTAGCTACACGCTAGTACAGGCACCGGGTGAACTCACTACTACAATAGATATAACATCGGTAACGGAGATGCTATCCAGATAAGAATGGCTCACAGTGACTTGGACGGATTGACAACAATACCCCAAAAGCCAAACCGGGGAAAACTAGGACAGTTCACAACTACAAAAGGTACAATAGGTATAATAGAGCTTGTGTCCAAATTTCAGAATCCTAAAGTTGGCAACCAAGATATTGTTCTAAAAAGAATGGCTAATATAGCTCTGAAGACAGATGGACGACTAATTAATGACGAACTCTGAAAATTGATCAATTGTCACAGGACGGACGGAGTGATAGCTCTAGGCCCCTCACCACATCCAATCCCAACTTTCTCTATTTAGACATGTTAAAGGAAGGGCATACAAATATTATTTGTTTGCTAAATTATTATTGCTCTGGACAAATGATTGACATCTGCACCCAGTACAGGTAGAAGAGCATATGGATAGTTTAACGTCTTCACTTAACATGCTCAACAGCCACCATCAAAACTTAATCTAGATAGGTTCCCCATTGTGTCAGTGCTCCAGGCCAACCTAAAATAAATGTTGTTGGGCATAACGCTACCTATTTATTAAAAAAGTTCCCATACCCACAACTTTTTACTGACTTCTCTGCTAAAAAAGTGTTTTCCTCATAATTTACATGCTGGAATTATCATTCTGTAAATTGAAGTGAACCATGCTAAAGAAAATGTTTTCTTGTCTACCTACCCATATTTCTGAGAGAGGGTCAGGTTATGCCCAACAAAGGATGTCCCATTAAGTAGATCATGACTACCAGATTTTAACTACTTAACTTGTGAGAGATCTTGAATCTTTCGAAAAGTTGCCATATGTTAGTCCATGCTCCCACTGAGAGTTTAAGCGTTCAGTTACATCATCACAGTAGTCGGTGTAGGTGACCTTTGCCTCTGGGCTGAATATCATTGTAGCCTTCTCCAAGGTTGCTATATACAAGTACAATGAACGGAAGTTATGGAGTTCTGGTTTGTATTGCAGCAGCTTTGCTGCATACTCATCTACTTCTGCAAGCTTTAGTAACGCAGGTTTTGGACTGCATAGAAGAAGGCGGTCAACAAATCCGTCTGATGATGCCAACAGCTGACAATATTGTTCTATGAATGTATCTGGAGTCTGGAACCCGCCGATTGTCACATGCGGGTGTTCAACTGTTGTCGTCCTCAGTTTTCCGAGGTTATCCGCATAGGAGACTTTCAGGACACCCCCCATCATACAGCCGACAAAAGTGAGCTCTCTCCGCTGTTCCTTCTGACTGGCGCTTGAAAATCATTTCGAAAAATGCACTCATTTCCTCGTATGCCAAAAGACCGGTTCCTTCCTTTTCCAAGTGTGCTAATAAGCTAATATGTTTCTTTCTTTACTAGTGATGCCATCCAGACATGCCAGCCTATGTGCCTGAGATTTTCCTGCTCCTGGGTGTGCTAAACACACAATGAAAACGTTCAGAGGCTCTAAATAAGTTGGTCTCACTTGCACCCGGGTCTCCCATCCTACCAATGCTGAGACTGTCGAGATTAGACTCATAAGCAAGAATTCAACCCTGGTATTATGTGCAAAGGCTAAGGTCTGCAACCATCCTGTAAGATCCTTGCCCAGTATCCCACTGATGGGCAGCATTACATCACTTGCCTCAAGGTAGAGGCGCTGGGCATCATTTGCTGACACAAGTCTGCTTCTTTTGGCATATGATGGTGAATTCATAGCTGAAAGGACAAAGGGTGGTTGTGGTTAGATGCTATTATTGTTCATTCTCCTACACCATAAGCACTGACGGCGTATGCACGATATACATGCACATCAGGATTCCCTTGCTGTTACACTTTTAATGGCAAAACATAATAAAGATTTATTTCCGCAGGATACCTTTCAAAAGTCAAATCAATGTTGATAATATGCTATAGTGACCGTGACAAATTTTAAAAGCCAATGATACACATAACTTTTCTAAAATTGTCATGTGTTTCGGAGCGGCAGATCTTAGCGTCCCCTGGCAGATTTGCTGTGGCTTTAGTAACTTCTGATATGGTAACTGTAGCCCACTCACCGACTTATGGGGGATTTATACCTGAAAATCTGATTCATCGAATTTTGACACACCTTGTAAGTTGTTTGGTGATTTCTTCCCAATGGCTTAGAGTATGATCATGAAAATTCATAATTTCATATTTACATTTATTTTATACTTAAGTTTAGTCCATGGAAATTTTATATGGGGCTAATGTCACTCCGGGGGTATTGTTTGACACTTGTTGATTAATTTTACGCTGCAGTATGGGTTCTTCTACTCAAATGGGTTTAGCTCGATTGACATTTCCATTGACTAAAATTACGTACAATATAAATGTAAATATGAAATTATAATTTTTTCATTTTTCTTCTTTTAATATCTTCTCCGTGTCACGGTTGACAAGTGGGTAAATTTTTATGGCCCGTCTCCAAGACATTGGGAAGAATAGCCAGAAGACTGGCAAGAGGTGGGAAAATTTGATCAATCAGATTTTCGGGTATAAATCTCCCTTAATCATAATGTGTTTTTGATCACAAATAATTTTGAAGAAAACTGCAAGCATCTTTGTGTAATGGGTACCCGATTATATGAGGTCACCCCATTCATCCGAGGTTAACTTGGCTAGAGTAAGAGATCGACATTCTCCGGTAGCTGCTTATGTAGTCGGAGCATTATACCGATGATAGCCTGGTGTTATGGAATGTAATTTGGTTGATGGTAATTAGAGTAAAATTAACCTAATTTATCACTCTGTACCTTACTGTAACGTAGTCATGTTTTGCGATCTAGCAAACTGCGTAATTGGCGACTCCCATGATCCTCTTGTCACCAACGTATGTGTTGCGTTTGGCAGCCATTTTGTATTATCGACTAGCAGGCGATTCGATTCAGCTGCTTCCTTCGCCCAAACATTTGTTATGTTGACCGTTGTTGTCACCAGACTGGGTGATTTGAGCAAGTTATTGTAGCTGATGTACGAGAACCGAACTATTTCATGTGAGATGTGTGGCAAATCGACCTTTGGGTTTGCATGGGAGAATTGGGTGGCATAGATGTATGTGTAGATTGTCCAGTAACCATTGGTTGTCCCAGTTACTGGGGGACATTTTGGTGGTCCAATAAAAGGCACAAGATGAGCTCAATCCGGATGTTGTTGAATTAATATACCCTTCCCGTTGCCTATCCTGTCTATCCGGAATTTACATGGTGTCAGGAGTGGGATGTGTCCAGATCATCGTGTGTCCCCTGGTGACGAGACTGTTGTCATGAAGAGGCCTACCTCTGTGAGAGATGTGAAAACATTTGGAACTGTTTGGAAACTTCATGAAACTAACCAGTGTTTACAAGAAGATGCTGTCAATAAGAGACTGTTCACTAAAGAATAATTGGTATCCTTCCTTAATGAAGTTGTTGAATGTGATCATGATTTTGTACATATGATTGAATTGATTATTGTTGTTCAATGCATTTGAGTAATTTGATTTTAATACTTAGCCTGTTACACTTACCACTGATCATGGCTAACCCAGAAGATATAACTAAGCTGGCTGAAGAGCTGGAGCAGTTAAGAATACGACTCCGGCAGCAAGATGAGTTAATTAGTGCTAGAGCAGAAGCCCCGGTAGAACGCAAACAGGTGATAGTTTTGCCAAATCGTAAACTGGAAAAATTTAGGGATCGTCCACAAAATGTAGGAGATCCAGGTATCAGGGAATGGGTCTCTGATGTGAAAAGTCATGTTGATTCTCACAAGATAGCACCAGATGAAGTAGCTGCGTTCATATTGGATCATCTCGGTGGCAAGGCCAGACAAGAAGTGATTGGTCGTGGTGATGATGTTAAAGGGAAACCAGAGGAAATCTACAAAGTTCTACTTCGTGTGTTTGGGGATGGGGATGATTTGCCTTCCCTACAGCAGAACTTTTATTCATACATCCAGAGTGACACTGATTTATTTACATGCTCTTTAAAGTTAGTTGAGCTGTATGATAGAATAGTAGAGCTCGATGAATCTTTCAAACCTTGTCGGGAGTCTGCACTGAAATGTAGATTGGCTGAAGCAGTTACAGATGAAGGTTTGAAGCGTGAACTTAGGAGATTAAATGTCGAATATCCAGACTTGAAGTTCTTCGAAGTCCGAGATAGAGCCATCAAGTGGTGGGGTACCACTACTAAAGTCAAAGCAGGAAAAATTGTTTCCTCTCACGAAACTCCAGTTGACATCGATCATGATTCAGTAATAAAGCGACAGGAAGATGTGATTGCTCGTCAACAGAAGCAAATTGATCAACTCTTAGCAGCTGCTAAACAGTCATCCGATACCAAAACTGTTCAATATGAGAAGAAGAGATATACAGGAGATCGCAGGTGCTGGGATTGCGGATCCCTTAATCTCTTTAGACGTGACTGCACAGAAACACGGAAGGGAAATTCGACTTATAAGAAGAAGCTACCCGATGCCAAAGATCCTTTAAACTAGGGCGACCTGTAGTCGCGAGCCATACTACAGGTGAACAGTTCGAAGCAGGCTCATTCCTAAGGAGAGCGGTTGGAACCTGTCCTGAAGCTACGGTGGAATTGCAGGGAAAGACAGTGCGTTGTCTGTTGGATACAGGTGCGCAAGTTTCAACAGTCACAGAATCGTGGTACAAGAGCAATCTTGAAGGGAAATGCGATTTGGTCGATGTTGATGATCTTTTGCGAATCACTGCTGCTAATGGTAGAGAGCTTCCTTTTTTAGGATACATCGAACTGGATTTGGTAGTTTTTGGCTGTACATTCCCCAAAATGGGATTTTAGTTGCAAAGGATCCAGAAGAGAGTCTCAGAGAGAGAAAGGATAATGTTCCTGGTGTATTAGGGTCAAATGTATTCAGAGATATGAGTCGAAATATTCCACATGATGTCCCAGACAAGAAGTGGGGAACTATATTGTCATTGTTTGAAGAGACTGTTGCAGTAAAGTCGAGCAGAGTAAGAGTGGCAGGAAGAAAGCCTATACTAGTCCCGGCATGGTCAATCCAAGTAGTGGAAGGGTCCGTGAAACCCTCAGGCAACCGCCCCTATACAGCTGTTGTCGAGGAAATAGGTGTGACAGTACCGACCTTACAGACTGGACTCAAACTTGGACCGTCATTGGTGACTGTTGGGAAGCGTGGCCGAGTGCCATTCCAAGTTGGAAATTTCACCGATAGAGACATGTATCTAAACCCCAGAACATCCATTGGCATCCTCAGACCAGCTACCATAGAGCCATCAGTAGATGTTGTGTTGGCAAGTATGGACGAGGCGGTTGTGGTTGATCGTTCCACTGAGGATGTACCTTCAGATGATATGTGTGAGAAATTGTTATCGGAAATGGACGTGAGTGACCATCTAGATCCTGATCAGAGAGAACAACTGAAACATCTTCTAGAGAAACATCGTGATGTATTTAGCGCTGGTGATGATGATATTGGGTACTGTGATGTCATTGAGCATCGCATCATAACGGAAGATGAAGTTCCTGTCCGTGTCCCTCACCGCCGCATACCACCTCATCAGTGGAATGAAGTGAGAGAGTATCTTAAATCGGCTCTGGATACAGGTGTTATTCGTGAGTCTTGTAGCCCGTATGCCGCACCTGTTGTTCTCGTACGGAAAACAGATGGCAAGTTACGCCTATGTTGTGACTATCGCGCTCTAAATTCCAAAACCAAGAAAGATGCGTATCCTCTACCGCGCATCGAAGAAACTTTTGATGTGCTGAATGGTGCTGAATACTTTTGCTCACTGGATTTAGCTCATGGGTTTAATCAGATACCGGTCCGAGATCAAGACATCGAGAAGACCGCTTTCAGAGTAGGAACTGGAGGCCTTTACGAGTTCACGAGAATGCCCTTTAGCTTAACTGGATCGCCTGGGACATTCATGCGTCTCATGGACAAGATTTTTGGTGACCAAAACTTTCAGACGCTACTCATCTACCTAGATGACATATTAGTGTTTGGCAAAATCTACCAGGAGACGATAGATCGTCTTGATATGGTCCTTACCAGGTTGAAGGAATGGAATTTGAAAGTAAAGCCTAAAAAGTGCCAACTTTTCAAGCAACAGCTGCGGTATCTAGGTCACTTGGTCTCGAGATGTGGAATTCGCCCTGATCGCGATAAAACGTCGGCAATCAATGATTGGCCAAAACCATGTACCGATACTGAACTCCGTGGATTTCTTGGTATCACTGGATACTATAGGCGATTCGTCAAGAATTTTGCTAAAATCGCTGCCCCTCTCCATGAATTACTGGTCGGGCCTACCAAGTCTTCAAGGAACCGAAAAAAGGTGAAGCGGAATCCATTGGGAATTGGTGCTTGGAACGAGGCATGTGATCAGGCCATGGCAGAATTGAAACAGAAGTTGATAGAGCCTCCTATCTTAGGATATCCGGACTTTGGACGACCATTCATCTTGGAAGTGGATGCCAGCCATCTAGGTCTTGGTGCAGTTCTTTCACAGGAACAGGACACTGAGAAAGTTGTCCTTAGCTATGCTAGTAGAGCCTTGAGACCTGCTGAGAAAAACATGGAGCGATATTCAAGTATGAAACTAGAGCTTCTTGCTTTGAAATGGGCTGTTTCTGAGAAATACAGAGACTTGCTGTTAGGTGCACAATGCACTGTTTACACCGACAATGACCCCCTCAGCTATGTGCAGACGACCGCAAAGTTGGGAGCCACGGAGATGCGATGGGTAGGGCAATTGGCTCAATTTGACCTGAAAATAAAGCATAGATCGGGAAAGACCAATCGTAATGCAGATTCGTTAAGTCGGAAAACCGAGCACGCGCCAGAGTCTAGTAGGCTAGAAGAGATTGCTGTCGAGTCCCTTCAAGACCAAACATCCACCACAACAGTGCTTCCACGTGCCCTCAAGGAATGTCTAGATGAACTGGTAAATCGTGTTTGGCTTGAAGAAGTACAGGCTGAACCTCAGCGAGTTCCGTTCGAACCAGTTGTGTCGTCCTGCTTACCTACCTTGTCTCCTAATGAGTTATGTGACCTCCAGAACAGTGACCCTGTCATTGGACGTTTCCGTGTATTCTGGGAAAAGCAACAACTTCCACGTGGCAAGTGGCTGAAGAAGGAGAGCACGGGAGTGAAGAAGCTTGTATCTTCATGGAGCCGTCTGTCGGAAATAGATGGTGTGCTTTATCGGAGAATCCAAAAGCATGGTGATTCAGTCAAGCAGGTCCTCTTACCCGAAGTCTTGAAAGCAGATGTCTTGTCATCCGTCCACGATGCCATGGGGCATCAGTATTCCAAGAGAGTATTAGCTTTACTAGAAGGGAGATGTTATTGGCCATACATGACAAGAGATGTTATAGACTACTGTGCCAAGTGCAGTCGCTGTCTTCTGGGAAAAATCGGAAAAACTGTACGGACATCAGTTACATCATTGTTCGCGCAGAGGCCTTTGGACATTTTAGCTATGGACTTTACTGTTCTAGAACCCGGTGCAGGGAACATTGAAAATGTATTGGTCCTCACAGACGTGTTCCCGAAGTTTACCCAAGCGATACCTACCAAGGACCAAACGGCAAAAACTGTTGCTCAAATATTAGTTCGTGACTGGTTCGTTAGATTTGGAGTTCCACACAGACTTCATAGCGACCAGGGACGAAACTTTGAAGGCAAGATCCTCCAGCCATGAAAAGGAAGTGGCCTCAGCTGTTGCCGGAAATGGTGTATGCTTATAACTCCACCCCTCACGCCACCACAGGCTTCGCCCCATACTACTTGTTCTTTGGCCGTGAACCTAGGCTTCCCATTGACGGCATGATTGGGAACCATCAAGACAGTGATGCTCCACAAGGAGAGTGGGTAACTGACCATCATCAACGTCTTCAGAATGCATTCAGTTTGGCGAGCGAAAGACTTGAACGCGAGGCACTGAAGCGAGCTTCCAGAAAAAACAAGACCGCTCAGGAACATCCCTTGGAGATAGGTGATCGTGTTTTCCTTAGGAACAGAGTGACAGGCCGGCATAAGATAACAGATCACTGGCAAGAGGAACCACACAAAGTTATCAGCAAAACTAGTCACAATGTATATGTGGTAGAGCCTCTCAATGGATGCAAAGATCCAAAGTCTATCCATCGTCAGGATCTATTGAATGCCAAGACCCTCATCCCGGACATTAACCCTGCAAGTAGTAACCCTACAAGTACTAGACCGAAAGTAGATTGCAGCGCACTGGTAGAGTCAGATTTACCGTCTAATCAGGATGTGGAAGAGAACTGCTATCAGATAATACTGCAAGATCCCGAGAGTGTACAAGACACTCCACCGTACGTCAGCATTCCAGACCCTCAGGGTACGGCTGACAGTACAGCAGGGGAGCCTGAAGGCTCCGACACTGTAGAGGAGATGGAAACTACTAGAAGAAGTCAACGACACACGGCTGCCCAACACTCCAATCCGTACAGACTGCCAAAGTCGGCTGCTCTTCAAGAGCTAACGGTTAATGAAGGTCCTGATCCTCAGACATTGAATAGTATGGTACAGAGTCAACTATTGTTAGTTAAGATGTTGGCAGGTGTGAAGCCAAATTGCTCGTAATATTGTTATTGCTATGATTGCTGTAACGGTATGTAATGTTGCTGGGACAGCAACTTTGTAGCAGGGGAGTGTAATGGGTACCCGAGTATATGTACTGGTATTGGCCTTAACGAGGTCACCCCATTCATCCGAGGTTAACTTGGCTAGAGTAAGAGATCGACATTCTCCGGTAGCTGCTTATGTAGTCGGAGCATTATACCGATGATAGCCTGGTGTTATGGAATGTAATTTGGTTGATGGTAATTAGAGTAAAATTAACCTAATTTGTCACTCTGTACCTTACTGTAACGTAGTCATGTTTTGCGATCTAGCAAACTGCGTAATTGGCGACTCCCATGATCCTCTTGTCACCAACGTATGTGTTGCGTTTGGCAGCCATTTTGTATTATCGACTAGCAGGCGATTCGATTCAGCTGCTTCCTTCGCCCAAACATTTGTTATGTTGACCGTTGTTGTCACCAGACTGGGTGATTTGAGCAAGTTATTGTAGCTGATGTACGAGAACCGAACTATTTCATGTGAGATGTGTGGCAAATCGACCTTTGGGTTTGCATGGGAGAATTGGGTGGCATAGATGTATGTGTAGATTGTCCAGTAACCATTGGTTGTCCCAGTTACTGGGGGACATTTTGGTGGTCCAATAAAAGGCACAAGATGAGCTCAATCCGGATGTTGTTGAATTAATATACCCTTCCCGTTGCCTATCCTGTCTATCCGGAAATTACATTTGCAAAATACTACTCGAAACAGTGCATACTTGACGTATATACAGAACTACAAGAAGGGCCTTACCTGCCACGTGATATTCGTTGAATTGACAATCGGTAAATAAAATAGACCTCTAATAAAATGAAATTCAATGGAACATCTCATTCATAAGATTAAGATCATTTGAGACACATGCAAAGCCGAACTGGGATAACTAGAGAAATAATCCAGCATCCATTATTAACCAGCATCCAAAAATAATCGATGCTGATCCTGATTGGTGCATACATACGGTATGTCTTTTTGACTCAATCTTCAGGCCCAACACTGGTCAGAGTGATCGCCCCAACTGGGACCCAAATGACGTCAGAGATCTGGGTCCCACAGGCATCCATAAAGGAATCATTGAGCTGACGTTGTTCTTACAGAAATTGTAATTTGCCCTTACCGTGTAATGACTGAATCCAATAATCGTCCGTCGAGTGTCTGTTGTCATCAAGGGCAATTATTGATGGATAAAATAAGCACAAATGTGCCCCAGATAACAACCAATGTCAGCGTACCTATTATGGATGCCATTAAAGATTCCTTTCAGGATGCCCGTGGGACCCAAATCTCCCACGTCATTGGGTCCCGTCATTGGGTCCGAGAGACTGACTACATTACAAAATAGGTTCACATATTTGTCAGCTATCTGCAGATCTGTGTTACAATTTACTGTGTTAAACGGGAGTTGTGAAAAAAACAATGCTTAAATTACAATTAAGTTGAACTGATTTCCCCTTTAAGCAGTACGGATGAATTATTGTCTCTTCTGTGTTCCAGTGGTGTAGCGTAAAAGACTTTCCTGCTTTGCTCTCACAGTCCCAACAACCTTTGAAATGTCTATCCACATTCCCGCCAAACACGCGCCACTACAGCATGTACTGTAAACACTCCAAAATGTCAAACGGAATCATGGGTGAAAACAGACTTACGCCTTGTATAAAATGAACAGTTAAAATTTAGCGTGGCAGTGTTTTGCCTCTTTGAAGCATATAGAACCTAATAAACTCTGCACAATGACGCACCGAAGGTACTGTTGACCATTATATCACAGGCGCTTGTTGTTGGTCAGTTATTAATTATGATATATAATATGGAGTAGGGGGAGAGTATATAAATATTAATATCATAATTAATAACTGACCAACAACAAGCGCCTGCGCATTATATGGGAAAACTGTTCCAAATGTGGAAGGTCAAAAACTTGGTATCGAAGTACCTTGGGATTAATTGCCAACGTTTGCCAATTGTGCAAAAAAATCTGAATGTGTCAGAAACCATTTATAGGTCCGACTTTTAATATTTGACTATCAACAGACAGTAAATAACAGCCGCATACCCCTATGTCTAACAGTGCAACAGAACTGTATTTTCTGTCATCTGAATTCGCGGCGTCCTTGTCCCATCGTTGTCAATCATGTGTTAAATGACCTGTTTTTCCGTCCCCCCCCCCACCCCACCGAACATTTCTAAATAGCTGCGGAACGAAAATAAATTGAGCACTAGAAATTGGTGACCTTTTGATTAATCGATGGCGGTCGTTTTACGTCACTATGGCGGTCAATTTGGATTTTTTTCACATGAGGAATATGCCACTTGTTTATTGTCGCAAATACCAAATTTCAGCCCTCTAGCCAAATAGTAACGAAAATCAGGAGTGCGTTGGGTGGGCGGGGGGGGGGAGGTGCTTTTCGCGACACGTACCAAACATCCCCAGGACAGATATAGGGTTAAAGGTTATACAAAATGGTCTCAAAATCTGCTGCTTTTTTGTGCTAAATTGTTGTAGAGGTGATTATATAGACTTGTTTTACATTTTTGTATGTTTTCAAACTGCCCAAGGTTGGAAATAGCAGCAGTAAAGTGCGACAATTTCACGCCCCTTTCAAAACGGCGAAAGCTGTGACCGCTTGACCTGTGACGTCACAACCTGATTACGATCTCGCTCAAATGCCTGTTGTGACGTCAAAATGTCAGCGACATCAGGCTAGAACCCTCACAGTTGGGTGAATCTTTCGTAACAACGCCCGACGTCATAGACTATGACGTTTACGGCGCAATCGTAATCAGGTTGTGACGTCATGCACCAGAGGTCATGGCTCCAAGGTTCAAGGTTCAAGGTTCTTTATTTGCTGATCACAGCGCCCGTTATCGATAGAATAACCTAGTTGATTAGAAATAATTTGATTTACAGAAAAATAGCAGTCGTGATACAAGGAACAATAATGCCAGGAGCAGCGATTTCGCTGGCATTTTACAATAAATTATGATCTTACTGACTAGTATCTGTTTGTAACACTAAAAACGTATATTAGCTAACATCTGTTATTCCTGTACCAGTAACACATTTGTCATGTTTAGATGCCGAACCATCAATCATATTGCTACGTGCGCTCATACAATCATGAACAAACTTACCTAAATTTTTCACAATAATTGGATCCTCGCACGATAAGAGCCAAATAAATTTGTTTGAAATATCGAGTTGAGAAAAGTTGGCATTCATGCTATCACATTTAAATAGAAATATGTCCCGAAAATTATCATATTTATTACATTCCATTAAAAAATGGAATTCATCTTCAACCTTACCAGCATTGCAAAGAGTACATAAACGCTTATCTGCTGGTACTTTGGCAAATCTACCTTTCTCAATCTGAAGGTCATGGCTACTTGTTACCTTGTTACATAAGTCACTGCGATGATCTCGATTCAGAATAGATAAGTAAGGTTGCAACACAAAATTTAGCTTGAAGGTTCTATATGTTCTGAGTTTGTTACCATACGCTACGTTGGGACGGTCGGTAAACAGTTGTTCATTCCACCAATTACAAAATACAGATAAGAAACTTCTTGCAGCTTTGGAAACTAAGCTACCAACAGATACACTTTTTTTCTGTTCGTATAAATGACTTAGATTTAAGAATGAAAATATACATTTAATACGTTTACGTTTAAATACGTTTTCAATACGTTTTCTCCCACATGTGTGCTGTTCGTGTCCTAAAACCCACTTCGACGACATTATTCAAGAAAAAAATACTAATTTGTTGTTTGGAACACTACTGGGTATTTTTTAATGCAAAGTAAGTAGTAGAGAAAACACTAATTGAACCAACTTTCACCCGGATGTAACTATGACGTCACTTCCGGTTGGGGTGAATGAGGCGTGACTTTTGGACATGGTGGGTCCAAGATGGTGGCATGCCGCCATTTTGCTCCCAGACTGGTGGGTCCAAGATGGCGGCATGCCGCCATTTTGCTCCCAGACTGGTGGGTCCAAGATGGCGGCATGTAGAAAAACGTATAAAAGGAGGAGATTTTTAGTGGTTTGGTGTATTCATTGCACTACCTTACGGAGCTCTCTGACCTACCTGCCTGCCTGACCTGCCTGCCAGGCTGCCTGCCTACCAGCTTGTTCTGACGAGAGGAGGAGGAGAGAAAGCATGAGACGTGGAGAAGATTTTCCATTGGACCCAGCAGCACCTCCGGTTGAAGTCTTACCCCAAGACGAGCGTGTGAGTGACATTTATCGACGTCACTGGGCTACCATACGCCATTGTTTTCACCGTAACCGTCGTTTATTGGACTTGTATAACTATCGACTGCCGGAGAACATTTTCACAGATCAGGAGACAGCGTTCAAGTTGAATATGACATTCGGGTACATTTTACGTCACAAGGAGACGGACCAGGTGCGGTATTATTATCCCAGTAATAATACCTATGTGTTTGACCAGCCGTTCACGGTGACGGATGCGATTTCTCTGGAGCCACTCATCGACCAACTGACTACGTTGGATCCATTGGAATGGGCCCGTTTGCAACGCCCCAATACCAAATGGCTTGTGGAAATGGTGACCAACGTCACATTTTTCGTCACGAAAATGAGAGATCATCCTATCGGTGCTCCTGTACTACTACCCCCTTGGTTGCTTCATCGACACGGACTGTATGCATTAACGGGAGGGGCAAAAGGGCCCTACAAAGACCGGAAATATCTGTTTCGGTGTTTGGCCGTGCATCTGGACGAGTGTAATCCCCAGGCTTGTGACAGAGTGGCCAATGGCTATTGGGAACAGTATTTAGAGGAGCAAGACTTGGATGAGCGGCACTTCCGTGGAGTCCCGTTCAAGAATTTGGATGACGTGGAAACACTGTTCAACATCAATATCTTTGTATACCGATTACGATGCGAGGAGGATACATTTGTGGCTGAATTAGTTCGTCGTTCAACAGAACGGTATGCTTCTACGATGAAAGTCAATGTTTTCGACGACAATGGCGTGAGTCATTTTTCGTTGATCTACAATATGAGCCAGTACGCCCAGTCTTACAGTTGTGCCCAATGCCATCGGGTGTTTAAACATTCTGGGGACTTACATCGACACGAGAAGATTTGTGACAACAGTGTCAAGCGAAAATTTCCTGGTGGTGTGTATCATAATACGCCTACTATTTTCGAGGAACTGGCCGATGAGGGTCTCGTCATACCGGAGGAGGACCGTTATTTTCCCTACCGGGCGTGTTACGATTTTGAGGCCCTGTTGGAGCCCATGGACATGTTTTCAGCGAAAACGCAGTGGACACAGCGCCATATTCCCCTGAGTGTGAGTATTTCCAGCAACGTACCTGGCTATGACGCTGCACCGGTCTGTTTCGTGTCTACCGGGGATTCCCATGAGTTGATCACCCGCATGATGGAGTATTTAGAGGAAGCCAGTGCGGCCAGTACGGAATTGTTGGTGTCCAAGTTCCAGGACGTACTGGACCAGCTGGACGATCGGATTCCTATACCGGGTGTATCGTTTAGTGACGATGAAGAGTCCGAGTCGGAGTCGCAGCCGGAGCCCATGCAGTCGCAGGATGTGCCTTTACCGAAACCGTATGCGGAGAAATTGAAAGCGCGCTTCCTACAATACCTAGGCCAGTTACCGGTGCTGGGTTTCAACTCGGGGCGATATGACTTGAACATGGTGAAGGAATTTCTCTACCCCTACTTGGCCCAGGCTAATACCATCAAGCCCGTCATCAAGAAGATCAATAATCATATGGCCCTCACTACCACACCACTTCATTTCCTGGATGTACGGAACTACTTAGCTCCTAATTATAGCTATGATCAGTGGGTGAAGGCGTATGACTGTGCACAAACCAAAGGGAGGTTCCCTTACACGTATATATCGACGCTCGACTGTTTGGAGGAAACACAGTTGCCACCCCGGGATGCGTTCTTTGACGATTTGAAGCAAGTGGAATGTCCGGAAGACACGTACCGGGAACTACAGCAGGTATGGAACGATCAACATATGCAGACCTTGCGAGATTTCCTGATATGGTATAATAACTTAGATGTGGTTCCTTTCCTGGAAGCGGCTGAGAAAATGGTTCAACTGTTTCGTCGTGAGATGCACGTCGACATCTTCAAGGAGTGCTTGAGTTTACCGGGTCTGGCGCTTCGCCATCTTTTTCAAGAGTGTCCCACGTACTTCTCGCTGATACAGCAAAAAGATGCGGACATGCATGATTGTCTAAAGCAGAACATTGTCGGTGGACCGAGTCTTATTTTTCACCGTTATCACGGTGGAAAACCCTGTGCTAAGATCATCGGTTTCGATGCCAATGCCTTGTACCTGTGGTCTCTGGCCCAACCTATGCCCAGTGGACATTATACACGTTGGTTGGCGGAAGGTCAGCATTTTACACCGCAACGCACTCCCTACAAGCATCTGGCTGACCAGTGGTTGGATTGGGAAGCCTGTCGACGGGGAATTTATATACGTCATCAGACCAACGCCACAGAGAAGCGCATAGGAGATCGTCGACTCCCCGGCGATGGGTTTGCCCTGGTGGATAGGACACCGACCGTATTTCAATTTTACGGTTGCTATTGGCACGGCCACGGATGCCATTTCAGCGCTGGACGCTTCAACGAACGACGTGGAAAAACACCGGAAGAATTACGGGAAGAAGTGCAGGAGAACGGCGATTATGTGAAAGAGAGAGGATACCATCTGATCGAAATGTGGGAGTGTGAATTTCATACCATGTGCCAGGCCCTGCCCCATTTACGGCGTTTCCTAAAAGAGCGCGAGTACCCGTTGAGTCGTCGGCGACTCCTGAGTCTGCCACAAATGTTCGACGCCATTCGTTCGGGGCACCTCTACGGCTTTGTCGAATGTGATTTGCATGTTCCCGACACTCTCAAAGCCTCTCTTCGCCCAGTGCCCTCCCATCTTTAAGAACACGCTGGTGGGTCGGGATGATATTGGAGACACCAGTGGGGCCTATGCTGAGCAACACGAGTGTTTGCCTCGACCTCGACGGATGTTGATTGGCAGTATGTGGGCAGAGAAAATCTTGCTGGGCACTCCGCTACTGCAGTGGTACATGAGCCACGGTCTGGAAATTACGAAAATATACCAAGTGATACAGTACGTACCCAACGCCTGTTTTGCGGAGAATGCCGACATTGTGACGTCTGCCCGTCGTCAAGGTGATCAAGACCCGAGTAAGGCCATCATCGGTGAATCGTGGAAATTGACTGGCAATGGCTATTATGGGAAAACGGTCACGAACCAGGATAAGCACGTGAACGTGAATATCTGTACTACTTCACAAGCCCGCAAAAAAGTGAATTCTCCCCTGTTTCGGTCCGTGGAGGTCATCGATGACGACACGTATGAAATCACTTTAGCTAAAAAGACTATCCGTTACAACCTACCCCTGCAGATTGGATGTATGGTATACCAGGTGGCCAAGCTGAGGATGCTCCAGTTTCTATATGATTTCATGGGTGTGTATTTTAATCCATCAGACTGGCAACTCATGGAGATGGATACGGACTCGGCCTACATGGCCGTCTCTAATGCGGATTGGGAGACCCTGGTGAAACCTGAGTTACGTGCACAGTATGAAGCGGAACGGGACCAGTGGCTACCTCGACGTGACCATTACCAGTACGATAAGCGTACGCCGGGCCTCTTCAAGCTGGAGTGGAGTGGGGATGCTATGATTGCTCTTTCCTCCAAGACGTATTACTGTTACGGGGGAGACGAAAATAAGTTTAGCTGCAAAGGGGTGAACCGGCGCGATCCCAACATCGACAAAGCCTTGTACCTGAACGTGCTGCAAAGCCAGGCCAGTGCGAGTGGGACTAACCGAGGATTTCGTGTGGTGGACCACCAGATGCGGACGTACATTCAGCAACGAGACGCCTTTACTTTCTTTTACCCGAAACGGAAAGTCCTTCCCGATGGCATCAGTACCACTTACTTGGACTTGTGAAAAATGTCGAACACTATATGACTGTTGATACACGAGTTAAAAACTGTAAAGTCAGGATGGCCGAGTGGTCTAAGGCGCCGGTTAACTGTGCTGGTCGGCGAAATGCCGAACGTAGGTTCGAATCCTACTCCTGACAGATTTTTTGTACCACTTGTATTCTATTGTACATACCACCTGTATTCTATTGTACATAGTGTAACTGCCTTCTTGTTGACTTAAATAAAAAAAGTCAAAACCATCATTTTTGTGTTTTTCATGAATCTTTTTTTATTGAACATCAATGAACGTCAGAACAACAACGTCAGAACAACAACGTGATAATAAAAAACAATAGTACTGCGCGCAGTGCATTGAATTCAAGTTAACCAGAGAAATGGGGCATGCACATTAAAACGAGACGCCGTCCAGTCATAGACGAGTACATCACGGTCTTCGGCTTGACAATAATCATCAAACATTTGTACGATCGTTTGCATAGAATGTCCTCTACTCCGGTGAGTGAGATAAAACACACAGTACTGTCCGCACACACTACTCAAGGGTCCTTGTAATCTTTGAGTATTCCAACGCCACACTGTAGTAGATAGGTCCATGAATTTCACCAAATCGGGATGTAGGGGTGCAAGTCCGTAGGAATCAAAGTACTCGCCTTGGCCTAGGGTGTCCACGTACACAGCCACCCAATGTTCACCGGGTCGAGACTCAGGGTCTGTATTCAGGATGTAGGCTGCTGGGGTGGTGGAGTGGGTGGGAAACACATTACGTGGAAACACACCTCGAAAGGGTACTCGAGGATCTTGCTGGAGTATGGCCATCAGCTGCTCTGTATCCATGACTCTAGCTGGCGTAGTCACACAGGACGTTTCTTTGCTGATCCACGCTGATGACGTTATCAAACACGGCGTAGCAAATCACGTTAATGGTCTGGCCTAGAGCGACGGCGAAACGCAGTTCCAACCGTAGGTTTCCTTTCTTGAGCAAGGCCAGTTGATGATCGTGTTCCAAGGTGGGGGTGAGGTCGAAGGCGAACAACGTGTACCCACGGTGAAAGTCTCGTCGAGTGATGGTATTTCCTTCGTCCTGGTTGTTTTGTCCTGTGGCTGTAAACAGGTTCAGGTAGCTCCGCACATAGTTTTGGTTACCAAAATCCGGTTGTAATGGACGGGCTGGAATTTGATGGCCGGCCACGTGCAGTGCCAAAAAGTTGAGGTTGAAATGTTGAAATTGGAACGGATTCTCATCTCACTGTCCATTGAAAGCGGTGTTGGTCACACACGCCAGGGTAATACGTTTAGGGAGATCCCCTAGAAATAAATTTCCACGATTGGCCATCATCGTACCTGCTGGCACAGAGAACACCTTGGTCTGTACACGTCGGATGGGGTACAGGGCTGGTTTTTTCGATAAGGCTTCCATGTGACTCAGCAACACCCCCTGTTGCAAATCCACCGTACGCACAAACACGGCTGCATCTTCAATGATGATCTTGTAATTGGCAGCATCTCCAGCGGCCATCAAGGCGAACGTGGGTGTGGAACGGATCAACTTGATCTTGATGGATACACCGTTCATCATGTAGCGGTCTTGCAGGAACAGATCGGCGTGCAGTCGTCCCATCATATCGACGGACTTGCTATTGACTGTCATGTTTTTGCGCGCGGTTAACCCATTATTGGCAGCCAATACGCTATTCATGGATCCGGGTGTATCCTTGTAGTACAGCGAAGCTTGCAAGTGTGTTTTTTGGCATCATTGCCGTACGACAACAGCGTCTCCATGTAGGCTCGGTACGGGTACGTATTGGTGGACGTACTGATGAGTTTATCGTTCAGACCTATATCCACCTGTTGGAACAAGGAATGCAGCCAAAGATTCACCGGGCCTACTACCGCATCGTCCGCTATGGGGTCCCCGGCTCCTTCCACTATTTTGGCTTTCACGTACAAGTAGGTGTGGGCTAAATCCAGGTAGGCCGTATCTTTGTTTTCAATGGTAAATTCCAGGGGTCCCGTCCCCGTCAGGCTAGCCAGGGGTCGATGTTCTACCCAACGTCCTTCGGCCACACTGGTCTGGGTGGGTGGAATAGTCCACAAATTCAATTCACTGTTGGTAGACGGACACGACTCGGAGTGAATGAATGCCATTATGCGAAGATGTCTCTCCTACTACTCTTCTTCTTCTTCGTCTTATTCCGGGGTGTGCGTCGTCGGTGTGTCGGACGTCGAATGACTCTTCGCCGTACCCGTGGTTGTCTTTTAAGGGCTTTGGCGATCAAGACGCTGCCTGCTTCTTTAGCCCGTCGTTTGAAGGCTTGTCGGGGTGCTGTGCCTCCCAAGACATCACCGGCCACGTGCAATCCACTGCGTACCACTTGTTTACCCACCGCTTTGACGCCCCGTGTCACCAAGGGTAAGAACGTTTTCACAATGCTGCCCAGTATGTTCCCCAATCCGTGACCTCGTTGCATGCGAGCACCGCTAAAGATGGGCAAGTTCCCTCCCGTTTGTTTCTTGTAGTAGTCGGCATAGCTGGGCGTATGGCACTGGTAAGGCACGCACATTATACGAAGTGAGGAGAACGGGCTTGTCGGAAATGAAGTGTCAGCACCACTTTCCCTCGTTCGAATGCGACCGGGTGTCCCGTGTCATCTCTTATATCCACCGTGATCGTGTTGATATCGGTATGTCGTACGGGTAGGTAGAGTATATGGTTGAAACTCTGGTTGACTTGATCGCCATACGTCTTGCTAATGGGGACCACCCGTAACAGAGGTGTGTTCACATCGCCCACAATATGACTGTCCACTGCATCCGAGTAGACGTAGAGTCCGTACATGCCTACTTTCATATCCATCACAACGTCACCGTTGTCGGTGGTGGGCCCCGTGTACACGCTGTAAGGCAGACCTAACATTTGCTGTAGTGTAGGACTGAGTTTCACACCCACGTTGGGGCTGAGCAGGATACAGGACTTGTCGTTGTGTGCGTTGACATCGAAGATCACGTGATTCTTGAAGGGATAGGCTTTCAGGGGTTTTGAATTATTCGTCACCTCCCGTAGAGACTTGTACTCCAACAAGGTGAGCAGACCCTCTATGAACGTCTTGGGCGTATCGTATTGGCCTTGGGGTAGAGTGAGTCGGTGTACTTTGCCTTCGTAGGTCACTTCGTACCATACTTCTTCGTCTCGTACGTTGTACCACGAGTAAGGGTATTGAATATCCACCAGTCCACATTCCCACCGGCCAGGTAAATGCAACGGTTGTGGTAATTGAGTCACGTACTTGGCCAACGTGTTGTCAGGAAACACATCGAGTGAACTGTTACTGGGCAACGTGAGGTAAAACATGACGACTGAGTAGGGCTCCCAGGCCTTGGGCGCCTTACCTCGGCGTCGTGATCGTCGCGGTGACTTAGATCTGGTAGGTGTAGGTGCCCGTCGTCGTTGTGGTGTTTTGGGAGGTGACATCGGTGCCCAAGAAGAGGGTGGTGGTGGTGGTGGTGGTGGTTGGTGTCGTCGTCTACTCGTCGATTGCTGCATAAAGGCCCAACGGTTAGGATTTCCTACCAATTCTTGAGGGGTGTGTGTGTCTTTTAACCCCTGAGCAAAGGCTTCCCAGCCCGGTGGATTAGAGTGTTTGCGAGAACGTACCGTATCGTTGATCAGATCGGTGATATGAGACCCCGGCACCGCTTGGTTTCCAATCAGCAGCTGCCCCTGGTCGGTCCAACCCATATTAGGATTCTGTTTCACCCGGTCCAACAATAAACGAGCCTTGGTCTTGAATGCTTTAGGGACACTGGCCAACACTTCCTGTTCGAGCTGAGGTGAGGCAGAGGATGAGGGTGGTGGTGGTGGTGGTGAGTGTGGGCGCTGCGGGTAGTAGGGGTGTACTACTACCCCTATATTGATCCATAAACGTCTTGTACCGGTTCAGCGTGTGATGGTAGAGTTGAATTTTCTCGTGATCGGGTAGTCGACGTTGGAGTATACTATTCATCTCTTCGTCCAGAGACTGGAGTTGTTGCACCGTGGCAGGGACGGGATAGGGTGATTGCAAACTCTGTAACAGTCGAGGCTCGACCAGCATCATTTTTTTCGTATGTTCCATGACGTTAGCGTCCCAAGATGGAGCCTAGTAACGGTCCCAGTACGGTAGCGGCTAAGGGTGCGAGGAGTGCGCCGAGAAATCCACCTCGCTGTAACACCTGTTTCTTTTTCTTGACACTGCCCGTCTTCTTCACCAGCGTTCGGAGACCCGTCTTGTGCCGTTGCAATTTCCCTTTCTGCAGAGGACTGAGAGGAACATTGCCTTTTAACACATTATGAGCCACTTCACACAAACACCGTACCAAGTCTGGGTCCGCGCCGCGCACCAGGGCCCGGCCCACCTCCGGTGGCGCGCTGCGTAATACGCGGAGGGCCGGCGCGTGCTTGCGTATCCGTGCAGACATGATGAGGAAGTGAATGCTAGAGTGGATTGTCTTCTTCTTTTATTTGGGTGTGTACACCGTCTGCATCTCACCGGGAAAAATGTGGGTGCGCAATCGAAGTGCCGAGGGTGTGTCTTGCTTCAAGTCGATGAGTAGATACCCGTGAGCCCCTTGGGTGGCATCTTCAAAGGCTTCCCGCACAAAGGCCGTGTTTTTTAGGGTACATCTGTTTTGCCAGGTGCATAATTTGTGATGCGTCTCTGGGGTTTTTGAATAACACCACATACTGAGCATTCAAACTAATGTTCCCGTGCTCTTTGTTCTTACTGAAGAGATTCTGCACGATGTAGATGATGCTCAACCGACGATGATGGCTTCCTTTGGTAAAGAGACGGGTGATTCGACTGTCCGTTTCGGTCATGAGATCGTCGACCACGACCAAGGTGTCTTCTGGCGTATCCTCGGGAGGTAATCCTTCCACTAAGGTGAGTCCAGGGAGACGTGCCAGTTCCTCGTACGCCGGTTGCCAAGCTCCATAACACCACAGGATGCGAGCTACGGGAGGTGAAATGAGGGCTGACCCGTGTTGGATCAGGCGTTGAACGAAGTGTGTTTTTCCCGACCCCGTCGGTCCAGCGATGAGACACGTGAAAGGATGCTGCCACCGAGGATCCATAGCCGTTTTTATTGGGTGATTTGAGATTCAGAGGACCACCACCGTTGTCGTGGATCCCACCGGGGCTCGTAGTCGAACGGGTACCGTTGCCGTGGTAAACGTGATTCACCGGATCCCACTCTAAGTGTTTTTAGCGTCGTGGTAGGTGTACTGGGTGTGGGTGGTCGTGATCGGGGTGCCTCTGATGCGGAGGGTGGTTCGTCGCTTCTGAGGGTAGATACGGGAGGCTGGCGGGTGAAAAGAGGTGGAGTAGTAGTAGGACTAGACCGCGTCGTAGGGCTGAGTGTGTGTGGTGATAGGGTCCGTAGTCTCAGGGTTGATACGGGAGGCTGGCGGATGAAAAGAGGACTAGACCGCGTCGTGGACTGGGTATGTGGTGATCGCCGCGTTATAGGAGAGAGAGTAGTGGTGGTGGTGGTGGAAGTGGTGGTGGTGGTGGTGGTGGTGTTGGGTGATTGTGGAGCAGCACTTGGACGAATGGTGTTGAAACAGGATATCAGGTACGCCAAATCGTAGAAGACTCCTCCAAATAAGGCACCCAGAAGCACTACTAGACACACCAGAGTACCGACTTGTCCTTTTCGAGTCCGTAACAGTAAGGGTAGATGTGCACTACCCATGGTACAACCCTACACTGAAGGGTGTGGGTGATGTGAGGTAGAATTTATAGTCGTTTCATGTCACGGCCTGACACCCAGGAATTAAACGAACTGGGCCAACCTTGCCATTGACGAAATGATAGGGGATGCCACGTCGACGTTCCGTTTTCAAAATCTTTTCCACCGTGTAGTAGTCTTTCCGTGTTTTCACTACGGGTTGTAATTCCGCCTCGTAAAACGTGCCTTGCAGTGTTTCTCCTTGTAGATCTTCCAGTTATAGACGTGTGGCTGTCGAGGCTTATGGCGAACGATGACAAAGTGCTCGTCACTCCAGTTGGGCAAGTAACTTTTCTCAAATTGTCCTTTGACTTTACTGATCCGTACCACATCTCCGCGTTTGTAACGGGGTGACGTGAGTGGACTGGGGTCTATCGAGTACAGCGTACGGCGCACTTGATGTTCGTTGCGTTCTGTCACATCGAGGGGAGCTCGCTGGATACTGCTATGATAGGCTCGATTGTACCCTTGGACCAGTTGAGGTAGCACATCGATGTACCGTCGGGTGTTTTTGGCGGTAAAATACTTGTACATTCGTCCTTTGAAGGTACGATTGAATCGTTCCACGACAGAGGCTTTGGTCTCGTTGTACGTATGGAAGAAAAACACCTTCTGTTTCTTAAGAAAGGCTTGAAAGTGATGGTTGAGAAATTCTGTGCCTTCATCCGTTTGCAAATAGAGGGGTTTGCGTCCCGTCTTGAAAATCTGATGGAACGCCCGTACCAGATTCTCTCCTGTTTTGGTCCGGATGGGCAGTACCCATGCGTACTTGGATAAAATATCGATACAGGTCAACATGTACCGATGTCCATCATTGTGGGGTTGAAATCGACTCATATCGACCAAATCAGCCTGCCATTGTGCGTCTACGCCTCCTACGATGACTCGGTTACGGCGAAAATGTCGTCGGGCTGCTCGATGTAAGCTATAAGTGTCTTGGGTTTTTAACCATTCTCGAACTTCAGTTCGACTGATGCCTTGGGAATGTGCAGCTCGAGCGAGCGCTCCCACAGCGCTATAAGCGGCTGGACTGGTAGGGTTGTAATACAAATCTGTTAACACCTTGTTCACAGTGGTACGCCACGTGGATTCCGGCCGCCCACCTTTTCTCATTCCCTTTCGGGTGCCTGTCGTCCTACCCCTCATCTGGGTGCCTGTCCGGGTTGCGCTGTGGTGTGTTCGCTTCATGAGTAGACACTGACACTCTAGCCTGTGTGCACCCTATAGATATAGTACTTCATCGACAATGGGGATTACTTTTTCCAAAGCTGTCCATAGATCAGGGTCCAGAATAAAACCACCTCGCTTCAGACAGAGGAGTCGAGCAAAATAGGGACCGCGGAAAATGTAGACGTCGTCACACAGGTGAATGCTATCACCGTCCAGGTCACCCAACAACATCCGTTTCAAGGTAGTCCAGCCTTCCGGTGACAAAGAGACACGCGCTGGTTCAGACGTACACCAACACCTACTGTCGTCATCGATGAGCTCCACTCGTTTGGGATACAACAATAGGGTGCAGTCAGGTGTAAGAGTGCGGGTGGCTACAGAGTTCGCCTCGGGGTGCAGTACGTCGTGGACGTCGGTGATAATAGCTTTCAGCGCTTGCCATAATGCCGGACGGAGTATGATAGAGGGACCACCACACTCTTCTGACCGGGCAAAAAAAGAATCATCTCTACCACTTCGTAGGTACTCCCACGTGCATGAAATCGACTTCGGGCTCTTTTCCCTGTAACAACCGTGTCAATAGAGCCCATCCTGCTAGGGTTAAACATAGCTTCACCTCTCGGGGATGTTCTTCGATGAGCTGCAGTTTATTGTCATAGACGATCAGGATGACGTCAGGCGTGAGTTGGAAGAAGGCCTGCTCCCCAAGTGCTCCGTGCGCTGCCATGGTGGTGAATGACAAAACACCGACGAGGGAGGCCTGTATATATCGAAGGGATCCACGTTTTTCTCCCCTTCGTGAAAGTCCGTGATCACTCGGTAATGTCTATTAAAACCCTAGTCCGTAGCCGTACACGTTATAGGGTTTTTTTCGTGCCTCTCTCTCTCTCTATCCGTACCCGTATACGTTATAGTTTTTTATTTTCCCCCTACCTTCGTGAAAGTCCGTGATCATTCGGGCTGTCATGTTATAGAGATAGGAATGCATTTAACCTGGAGAATTGGCCATAGGCAATTTTGTACAAAATCAGCGGATTGTAAATTAACCCAGGAAGGGTTGGGTGCGCGGACGTCGGCGAAGGTACCAATCAGCGACGCGTACATCAATTCTAATGTTATAGATATACGCAATCATTTAACCTGGAGAATTGACTATAGCGAATTTTGTGCAAAATCAGCGGATTGTAAATTAACCCAGGCAGGGTTGGGCGCGCGGACGTCGGCGAAGGCACCAATCAGCGACGCGTACATCAATTCTAATGTTATAGACATACGTAATCATTTAACATGGGAATTGGCCATAGCGAATTTTGTACAAAATCAGCGGATTGTAAATTAACCCAGGAAGGGTTGTGCGCGTCGCTGATTGGTCTCTTCGCCGACGTCCGCGCGCTGGCTGAGACCCACAACGAAAAAAAATGGTTCAGGGCCAACCCTAATGTTATAGAGATAGGAATGCATTTAACATGGAGAATTGGCCATAGGTAATTTTGCGCAAAATCTGAGGATTGTAAATTAACCCAGGAAGGGTTGGGCGCGCGGACGTCGGCGAAGGCGACGCGTACATCAACTCTAATGTTATAGACATACGAAAAAATGTTTCAGGGCCAACCCTAATGTTATAGAGATAGGAATGGATTTTAACATGGGAATTGGCCATAGGCAATTTTGCGCAAAATGTGAGGATTGAAAATTAACCCAGGAAGGGTTGGGCGCGCGGACGTCGGCGAAGAGACCAATCAGCGACGCGTACATCAATTCTAATGTTATAGACATACGAAAAAATGTTTCAGGGCCAACCCTAATGTTATAGAGATAGGAATGGATTTTAACATGGGAATTGGCCATAGGCAATTTTGCGCAAAATCTGAGGATTGTAAATTAACCCAGGAAGGGTTGGGCGCGCGGACGTCGGCGAAGGCACCAATCAGCGACGCGTACATCAACTCTAATGTTATAGACATACGCAATCATTTAACATGGGAATTGGCTATAGCGAATTTTGTGCAAAATCAGCGGATTGTAAATTAACCCAGGAAGGTATGCTACGCGCTATACTGGCCAATCAGCAGTGAAGAAAAAGAGCCAATGAGCTATCGATAAAGAACCAATGAGCTATCAATAAAAAGAACCAATGAAGGAGCATCACCTCCGTTGAAACAGCCAATGAAAATCTACTCTACTTTCAGTATAAAGCCAGCGGGAGCGTGGGGAGCGTCATTCCAAATACCTTTGCCATACTGTGAAGAACTATAGAGACATATTGAAGAAAATTATCATGAACAACAGGGTGGCTAAGATATCTACCACAAGAGCTTCGGGTCGAATGGTGGAGGCGAGAAGAGAGAGAGCCAAGATGGTAAAGGCCGTGAAGGATTTTTGGCTGAGAGAAATTCAAGGATGGTGCCAACAAGTGGACAACAATTTTACACAAGAAGCAGCCAGAATTCTCCGCGTCCTCATCGTGTTAGCACGAACGGTAACCGATGAAGAGTGGTTGCAGCACCTGAAAGCGGCCATGGAGGAGTTATATCCACCACCACCACAACAACAACCTCGTCCACCTCCCCAGCCGGAATTCGTGGACATCGGGGAAATACCACCGGCTGGAGCCTGGGCGCTACTTCTCCGTGAGCAGTTTGGAGTAAACAGGAAAACTCCCCCTGAATAAAACAGGGTAAACAAATTGACCATAACGGCCCTTTTCAGGGCCAACCAACGGCCCTTTTCAGGGCCACCCCAATCTACCGAAAGGGGAACTTTCAACTTGGCACATTCAATTCAAATCAGGTCCTACAATCTCCTCTCCTCTATATTCTATGATTACCAATCTCCAACTCCAAAAAACAATCCCTGCCCCCTCAACGGTCCTTTTCAGGGCCAACCCCTAGCCTTCCAACACACAGTTTTTTTTCTCAGTGTTCAGGGCCAACCCATGCAAAAAATTTTAGCCAATTTTGTGCAAAATCTGCGGATTGTAAATTAACCCAGGAAGGGTTGGGCGCGCGGTCGTCAGCGAAGGCACCAATCAGCGACGCGTACATCAACCCTAATGTTATAGATATACGCAATGATTTAACCTGGAGAATTGACTATAGCGAATTTTGTGCAAAATCAGCGGATTGTAAATTAACCCAGGAAGGGTTGGGCGCGCGGACGTCGGCGAAGGCACCAATCAGCGACGCGTACATCAATTCTAATGTTATAGACATACGCAATCATTTAACCTGGGAATTGGCCATAGCGAATTTTGTACAAAATCAGCGGATTGTAAATTAACCCAGGAAGGGTTGTGCGCGTCGCTGATTGGTCTCTTCGCCGACGTCCGCGCGCTGGCTGAGACCCACAACGAAAAAAAATGTTTCAGGGCCAACCCTAATGTTATAGAGATAGGAATGCATTTAACATGGGAATTGATTTTCCCCCCTACCCTCGTGAAAGTCCGTCATCATTCGGGCTGTAATGTTATAGAGATACGCAATGATTTAACCTGGAGAATTGGCTATAACCATCCGTACATTCATACTAATACCTGGGGCGCTGTTAGTAGGAAGTTTTTCCATTGACTAAGTGGTATTTACCTATTGTTACCTAGGTGTGTGTGTGTGCATGTGCAGGAGTTGGTGTTATTGTTTGTGCTTTCAATTAGAAGCTTCCTCTTTCGAAAGATTGGGTGGCCCTGAAAAGGGGATTTGAAAAATGTAAGGGTTACATCGTTCGGGAAAGGTTTATCCGCCTCCGGGTACACACCGGGCAGTGGAGGGTGATGAAATGACACTCTATGGGTATGTCAGTGGGCATAGGCTCTGTTCGGTGGGCATATCTGTGAATACAGGATAGACACAGGGCTTGATGGCCGCATGGAAAAATGGCATATTTAGCAAAGCGTCTAGTGCATTCCACACAGCGTAAATACTGTGGTGGTGTCCATATTGCGTCTAGTGCCAGTCTTCTTTTTATTGCGGTAGCGTAGTCCTCCATGTCTTGAATTTGTTCGTTTTCTTTTTTGCTTATTTTCTGTTTTTTCTCTCTTTTTCTGTTTTTTCTTGAGTCTTTCTTCTTCTTCTTCTTCTCCTTCTCTTCTTCTTGTTCTTCTTGTTCTTCTTCTTCTTCTTCTTCTTCTTCTTGTTTCAGTAATGACGGCTGTAATATATCCATCTGTTCTTGTTCTTTTTCTCCCTTTTTTTCTGGGTCTGCCAACTCATCGGGTAGGCGTTGAGCTTGGAGGCTTTGTTCTTCATGTTGTTGGAAGATATCTTCTAGCACTCGGTTAAACCGTTGGATTTCGAGTGCGGTGACATCCGCTGCCACTTATGCTCCTTGGTGGTGTTCAATATCGCCGCCCTGTACCAGTTGGTGTTGTTCATCTCTAAATAGGTCTTGTAATATATTATCCAGCCAATCTTCATCGTGTGCCATATCAATGAAATTCTCCTCTACCGGTGGGTGTTGTAGTTCACTATCTCTGATGAACTCTTCAATCGCTGCATCAATATCCATGGTTTCAGCCATAGCCATGATGTAGTTGTGAATGAATGGCAAGATACTGCGCGCTATTTATAGGCTAACCGTAGAGCACGCGCATGAGCGCGCGGACGTCAGCGAAATCTCTCCATCAAAACCTTGTGCGGGCTCACGTCAGGTATGTTCCTCACCCTGAAAATTGCAGCCGGTTTATCGAAAGAAAAGTAGGAATTGTTATCCTATCACACGGGCTACGGTAACACAGCACTATACAGTCTGCAGGCAAATGTGAGTACAGCTATGCGTGTCAATGGGCTGTGTTACCGTAGCCCGTGTGATAGGATAAAAATTCCTACTTTTCTTTCGATAAACCGGCTGCAATTTTCAGGGCGACATTATAAGACTGTGAGGAACATACCTGACGTATTTTTACCGAGGTAAACCGATTTATTTCCAGTGTACCGGGTTTTCCACACTACCCTAACCATAACGTTACGGGTCTAAAAATCGATAAAATCATTAAAAATAGTGGCTTAGTCTACCGCTAGCCTTCTAAATTTTTCAATGCTACACGATCTTAATTTTATACCTGAACTCGCATTTATTGCAAAATGACACCGGTTTAAAATTGGAAAAGAAACACAATTTTTTTTGCCAGCGTGAGCCAGCACAAGGTTTTGATGGAGAGATTTCGCTGACGTCCGCGCGCGCCATTTTGCTCCCAGACTGGTGGGTGCAAATGGCCGCCTAGACTATAAATAACGCGCAGTATCTAGCCATTCATTCACAAATACATCATGACTACCAGACGGAGGTTATTCAACGCACAAGATCCGAGAGAACGTAGGGAGGTGATTACCAGTGAAGAACATGGCGATGGTGTGACAATAATTACCAGCTTTGAGCGGGTACATAATATTGGCGATACGACAAAGTGAAGAACAAGACCAAGAGGTCAGGGACACTTTGGACGATGAGGATGTGACGGACGAAGAAGAACTCCCCGATCTAGAGTGGTTAAATAATAACAGACCCCCAAGAAATACAGCGGCTACCCAAACGCCAACTACCACAACGCCGGCTACGGAAACAGGAATGACAACGCCTGCTACAACAACAACAACAACAACAGGAATGACAGCACCACCCTCTTGGGCCGAGGTGACCCGCCTGAACCAACAGATTAATGAAATGAGGGAAGACATGGATGAAATGGAAGATGTGAAGTGTAAACTACAACAACAACTGCATAAGGAAGAAACTAAATCAAACTGTAGCGTGTGTAACAACGAGGAAACCATGTACGCCCTATTCCCGTGCGGTCATCTATGCCTATGTCAGGAATGCTGGGTAGCCCTAACATGTATAGGGGGGACGTGCCACTGCAGTGAGACGGACGAACTCCATTTAAAGATCAAGTGTCCCGTGTGTAGGACGTTGGTGTCCGGGGTGAAGAAAATTTACCGCTCGTAAAAAAAGTGTCATAACACTTTGCAAAGGCCCTTTTCAGGGCCACCCAATCTTTCCGAAAGCGGAAACTTCTAACTCAAAGCACAAAAAAACCCCACCAGCTCCCATCACCCCTATGAAAACCTAAGGTCTTCACCACAGTAGACTCTTAGTGTTGAATTTCAAAGGTCACACTCAATGAACACTAACACCCATTTTGAATTTTCTACTATTTTTTATTAACACAATAGAATAAACGTGTTCACCACAGTAGACTCTGGGTATTGAATTTTAATACAATTATACGCTATCAAGGCGCTTCAATGCACATAAAATGAACATAGAATGAACATAGAATGTAGGAATACGATAATGTCTGAATGTTTCAATGCAATAAGACTTGAAATGTTCAATATTTATACAACAAGACTAACACAGTAGAATGAACGTCTTCACCACAGTAGACTCTGGGTATTAAATTTTTTTAATACAATTATACGCTATCAAGGCGCTTCAATGAACGTAGAATGAACATAGAATGTAGGAATACGGTAAATGTCTGAATGTTTTCATTGCAACACATGACTTGAAATGTTCAATAGACTTGTTTGAACTCATCATCGTCTTTCCGCCCCTGGTGCACGTAGATGTAGGTAGCAATCTGTTCACGTGGAATTCTGGGTGGACAGGCAGCTTCCAATGCCAGGGCAATTTGCTCCTCGGTCACGTCCTGTAGTGCCTCAGTGATGAGCGCATTTGATGGTATACTATTGTCCACACACGTATGCGTGTTGAAGACGCCGTCCTTGTTCACACAGCCTGCACATTGCTGGATACGCAAGTGTCGAATGCGGGGTCTGAGATGATCCAGGAATGTGTCGATGTACTTCTTATAAAAATAATGAGACACCTGGTAAGACAGGGCTTCATAAATTATAGCTGTGAGACTCTGCAGCTTCCGCCACGCCGTTATTTTCAAGGTGACACCCTGAGGACAAGGAACACGCTCTTGCGTATCTGACCTCATTTTCCATTTCCGTATATGCGCCAGGAGCATGTCGTTGAATCTAGCACAGCTGACAAAGATGTCGTCACCCACATAAAATTTCGCTTGGTCAATGACCGCATCGACGGCGTATTCAATGGCCTGTAGTTTTAGCCAGGTCTCCAACGTCAAGACGATATGCTTAGCTGGTCTGTCGTTAAAGGCCGGTGCGTTAAAATGCACTTCCTCGTCTTTGACACTCACAGTTAAATAGGGTGAGAGCTCCCAAGTGTTCGTGTGGGCTGCCTGGTAGGCCTGCTGGATAATGTCATTGATCTCCTGCACAGACATAGGAAGTTGCACCTCTTCTTCTTTCACTGGCTCAGGCACTTGCTGGGGCACTGGCTGAAGCACTTGCTCAGGTATTTCTAAAGGTGCTAGTCGGGGCCGTTTGGGTCGTGCACCGCGTTTGGCAGGTACACCAGACTCTGGGTGCGTACGTTTGGTAGCTGTACGCTCTTGGGCTTCAAGTAGATCTGCTACTTCTTGAAGTTTGGTAGCTGTACGCTGGTCGGTGATGTCCATGACTAAGATATCATCATCTTCTGAATCCTGGGCTTGAAGTAGATCTGCTAGTTCTTCAGTTCCCGTCTTCTTCAGCGCCTCCACGAAGGCTAGAAATGCATAGGGGCCACGGCGCAGTAGATCGTCGATGAGGGCTCTGTTTTGTCGTGAAGTGGTTTTCTCCGCCATGATATCTTCGACACCGTGTTTCAGGAGTATGTTTTCCTCCATAAGCAGATGACATAGTTCGGCCACATGCTGCATATCATCAATGAGACGAACACGGTACTGTTGAAGCTTAACTCGCTGGGGTGACTCCATGACTGTGGGCTCAGGCTGGTCAGTAGCTGCTACGGTGTAATAGGCTGGTGAAATTGCACTGATAAAATGAAAAGCTTCTCCACGTCTCATACAGGCAGGCTGGCAGGCAGGCAGGTAGGCAAGCAAGCGGGCAGGCAGGCAGGCAGGTCAGGCAGGCAGGCAGGTCAGGCAGACAGGCAGGTAGGTCAGAGAGCTCCGTAAGGTAGTGCAATGAATACACCAAACCACTAAAAATCTCCTCCTTTTATACGTTTTTCTACATGCCGCCATCTTGGACCCACCAGTCTGGGAGCAAAATGGCGGTCATGCCGCCATCTTGGACCCACCAGTCTGGGAGCAAAATGGCGGCATGCCGCCATCTTGGACCCACCATGTACAAAGGTCACGCCTCATTCACCCCAACCGGAAGTGACGTCATAGTTACATCCGGGTGAAAGTTGGTTCAATTAGTGTTTTCTCTACTACTAAAGTAGTATAGAGTCATTTGGTATAACCTTTAAAAGACGAGAGATCCTGAAGGATCTTAGCACCTACCATTGTCCGATAACTGTAAGCTAATGACAAGAGGATCTTTTTGTCCATTGTTACTAAGAGCAAACGATTGATTTGTAATTCTGTTTGCAGAATTTCGAACTTGAGTGAAAAAGATGGAAAAAGAGACACTGGAAAACACCAAGATATTATCTTTCTAGGTTTCTTTCTATTCTATTATCTTTGTCTTTCTTTGACACTTTGGCATGAGCTATGCAACATACTTTTATAATTAGGAACGAATGCTAATTCTGTTCTGTTTACTGGGCTAGTTCTTAGATATCTCTTTTAAGATACCATGCTCGAAAATAGTAAGATGGTACAAAACTTAATACTGTGCTGTAATGTTGAAACTGTCACGATAAAAATGTCTCAAGGGGAAATTCAAGATGGTCACCTGGCGGCCATATTGGATTTTCAAATCGGACCAAAAAGGAATCTTGCACAACTGGACCACAAGGGGAACCTGTGTACCACATTTGAGAAAGATCCATGCAGTACTTCCTGAGAAATCACGATAACAAAGTTTCATGGAAAAATCCAAGATGGCCGCCTGGTGGCCATATTGGATTTGGAATCGAACCAGAAAAGATATCTTGCACAACTAGACCACAAGGGGAACCTGTGCACCAAATTTGACAAGATTAATGCGGCAGTTCCTGAGAATTCAAAATGGCCGCCTGGTGGCCATATCGGATTTTTGAATCGGACCAAAAATGTATCTTGCACAACTGAACCGCAAGGGGAACCTGTGTACCAAATTTGAGAAAGATCCATGCAGTACTTCCTGAGAAATCGCAATAACAAAGTTTCATGGAGAAATTCAAAATGGTCGTCTGGTGGCCATACTGGATTTACGAATCGGACCAAAAAAGGTATCTTGCACAACTAGACTCCAAGGGGAACCTGTGTACCAAATTTGAGAAAGACCCATGCAGTACTTCCTGAGAAATGACGATAAAGTTTCATGGGGAAATTCAAGATGGCTGCTTGGTGGCCATATCAGATTTTCGAATCGGAGCAGAAAAGGTATCTTGCACAATTTAACCCTAAGGGGAACCTGTGTACCAAATTTGAGAAAGATCCATGAAGTAGTTCCTGAGAAATCGCGATAACAAATTTTCATGGGGAAATCCAAGATGGCCGCCTTGTAGCCATATTGGATTTTTGAATCGGAACAGAAAAGATATGTTGCACAACTAGACCCCAAAGGGAACCTGTGTACCAAATTTGAGAAAGATCCATGCAGCATTTCCTGAGAAATTGCAATAACAAAGTTTCATGGGGAAATCCAAGATGGCCGCCTGGTGGCCATATTGGATTTTGGAATGAGACCAGCAAAGGCATCATGCACAATTAGACCACAAGGGTAACCAGTGTACCAAATTTGACAAAGTTCCATGCAATGGTTCCTGAGAAATAACGATAACAATGTTTCATGGGGAAATCTAAGATGGCCGCCTGGTGGCCATATTGGATTTTCAAATCGGACCAAAAAAGGGATCTTGCACAACTAGAGTCTAAGGTGAACCTGTGTATTCACGATAATTCACGATAACGAAATTTCATGGGGAAATTCAAAATGGCCGCTTGGTGACCATACTGGATTTTCGAATCGGACCATAAAATGTATCTTGCACAACTGAATCGCAAGGGGAACCTGTGTACCAAATTTGAAAAAGATCCATGCAGTACTTCCTGAGAAACCGCAATAACAAATTTTCATGGGGAAATCCAAGATGGCCGCCTGGTGGCCATATTGGATTTTGGAATCGGACCAGAAAAGATATCTTGCACAGTTAGACCAAAAGGGGAACCTGTGTACCAAATTTGACAAAGATCCATGCGGTAGTTCCTGAGAAATAATGATAACAATGTTTCATGGGGAAATCTAGGATGGCCGCCAGGTGGCCATATTAGATTTTCAAATCGGACCGAAAAAGGTATCTTGCACAACTAGACTCCAAGGGGAACCTGTGTACCAAATTTGAGAAAGACCCATGCAGTACTTCCTGAGAAATGACGATAAAGTTTCATGGGGAAATTCAAGATGGCTGCTTGGTGGCCATATTAGATTTTCGAATCGGAACAGAAAAGGTATCTTGCACAATTTAACCCTAAGGGGAACCTGTGTACCAAATTTGAGAAAGATCCATGAAGTAGTTCCTGAGAAATCGCGATAACAAATTTTCATGGGGAAATCCAAGATGGCCGCCTTGGAGCCATATTGGATTTTTGAATCGGAACAGAAAAGATATGTTGCACAACTAGACCCCAAAGGGAACCTGTGTACCAAATTTGAGAAAGATCCATGCAGCACTTCCTGAGAAATTGCAATAACAAAGTTTCATGTGTAAATCCAAGATGGCCGCCTGGTGGCCATATTGGATTTTGGAACGAGACCAGCAAAGGCATCATGCACAATTAGACCACAAGGGTAACCAGTGTACCAAATTTGACAAAGTTCCATGCAATGGTTCCTGAGAAATAACGATAACAATGTTTCATGGGGAAATCTAAGATGGCCGCCTGGTGGCCATATTGGATTTTCAAATCGGACCAAAAAAGGTATCTTGCACAACTAGAGTCTAAGGGGAACCTGTGTATTCACGATAATTCACGATAACGAAATTTCATGGGGAAATTCAAAATGGCCGCTTGGTGACCATACTGGATTTTCGAATCCGACCAAAAAATGTATCTTGCACAACTGAACCGCAAGGGGAACCTGTGTACCAAATTTGAAAAAGATCCATGCAGTACTTCTTGAGAAATCGCAATAACAAAGTTGCATGGGATATCCAAGATGGCCGCCTGGTGGAATCGTGGAATTTTGGAATCGGAGCAGAAAAGATATTTCGCACAATTAGACCACAAGGGGAACCTGTGTACCAAATTTTACAAAGATCCATGCAGTAGTTCCTGAGAAATAACGATAACAATGTTTCATGGGGAAATCTAATATGGCCGCCTGGTGGCCATATTGGATTTTCAAATCGGACCGAAAAAGGTATCTTGCACAACTAGAGTCCAAGGGAAATCTGTGTACCAAATTTGAGAAAGATCCATGCAGTACTGCCTGAGAAATGTCGATAAAGTTTCATGGGGAAATTAAAGATGGATGCTTGGTGGCCATATTGGATTTTGGAATCGAACCAGAAAAGGTATCTTGCACAATTAGACTCTAAGGGGAACCTGTGTACCAAATTTGAGCAAGATTCATGCAGTAGTTCCTGGGAAATCGCGATAACAAATTTTCATGGGGAAATCCAAGATGGCCGCCTTGTAGCCATATTGGATTTTTGAATCGGACCAGAAAAGATATGTTGCACAACTAGACCCCAAGGGGAACATGTGTGCCAAATTTGAGAAAAATCCATGCAGTACTGCCTGAGAAATGTCGTCATGGGGAAATTAAAGATGGATGCTTGGATTTTGGAATCGGACTAGAAAAGGTATCTTGCACAATTAGACTCTAAGGGGAACCTGTGTACCAAATTTGAGCAAGATCCATGCAGTAGTTCCTGAGAAATCGCGATAACAAATTTTCATGGAGAAATCCAAGATGGCCGCCTGGTGGCCATATTGGATTTTGGAATCCTTCCAGCAAAGGTATCATGCACAATAAGACCACAAGGGTAACCAGTGTACCAAATGTTACAAAGATCCATGCAGTAGTTCCTGAGAAATAACGATGAGCTTTTTCTTGAAACTGGTGGTCGATTTCTGAACCCGATTTCTGCACATACAAATATGATCTGGAGACGCTTTTTTTCTCCATGCCGTAGAACCAAGTCTTGTCTATTCCCCGTATCTAACAATGTTTCATGGGGAAATCTAAGATGGCCGCCTGGTAGCCATATTGGATTTTGGAATCGGACCAGCAAAGGTATCATGCACAATAAGACCACAAGGGTAACCAGCGTACCAAATGTTACAAAGATCCATGAAGTACTTTCTGAGAAATAACGATAACAATGTTTCATGGGGAAATCTAAGATGGCCGCCTGGTGGCCATATTGGATTTTCAAATCGGACCGGAAAAGGTATCTTGCACAACTAGAGTCCAAGGGGAACCTGTGTACCAAATTTGAGAAAGATCCATGCAGTACTGCCTGAGAAATGTCGGTAAAGTTTCATGGGGAAATTAAAGATGGATGCTTGGTGGCCATATTGGATTTTCGAATCGGACCAGAAAAGGTATCTTGCACAATTAGACTCTAAGGGGAACCTGTGTACCAAATTTGAGAAATATCCATGCAGTAGCTCCCGATAAATCGCGATAACAAAGTTTCATGGGGAAATCCAAGATGGCCGTCTTGTGGCCATATTGGATTTTTGAATCGGACCACAAAAGATATGTTGCACAACTAGACCCCAAGGGAAACCTGTGTACCAAATTTGAGAAAGCATGCAGTAGTTCCTGAGAAATCGCGATAACAAGAATTGTTTACAGACGGACGGACGGACGGACGACTGACCACGGACGAAAAGCAATTTGAACAGCCCACCATCTGGTGATGATGGGCTAAAAAATGCTATAGAAGGCCTACGCATGGCCGGCATCATATATATCGATATATATCCTCATATATATCCGCAACTTGAGGGCACATACGGTAACAGTCGGTGACTGCCGACCGACGGTACCAACCACGTGTTTCTACATGCAAAACTATGTTGTGACATTCGCTTTTAGTTGTGCGTAAGTGTTAGTGGAAAGAACTGCAAGTTATCAAATTGTAAATATATATTTAAACTGCTAAAAACTAATAAGATTTTCCTACCTGGCGGTAGTCGGTTGTCGGTGTGAACGCCATCATATATAAACGAACTAACACGAACTTTCACGAATGATGTAATGCTTGTGCTGACGATGGTCGGTTGTCGGTGTGCCCCCACCACATGCAAAATTACTTCAATCGTTTATATTAAATACGCAATGTTGGTGGTAGTCGGTTGTCGGTGTGGATACCATCACAAAACGGGCTTACACAAATCATGTAATGCTTGTGCCCATCACATATAAATGACTTAAATTGTTTTCATGAATAGGAAATACGCCATATTTGTGCTGGTCGGTTGTCGGTGTGGACACCATCATATAAACGAACTTACACGAACTAGTACGATGATATAATGCTTCTGCTGACAGTCGTCGGTTGTCGGTGCGTCCCTGGCACATATAAAAGTACTTCAACCGTTTATATGAAATAGGATATGTCGGTTGTCGGTGTGGACACCATCGTATATTAACGAACTTACAAAAATGAAGTAATGCTCTTGCTGGCGGTCGTCGGTGTGTCCCCAACACATATAATATTACTTAAATCATTTATAGGAAATACGCTATGATGATGGTAGTCGGTTATCGGTGTGGACACCATCATATATAAACGAACTTACACGAACTTACACAAATGATGTAATGCTTGTGCTGACGGTCGTCGGTTGCCGGTGTATAAATACTTCAATCGTTTACATGAAATACGCCATGTTGGTGTCGGTGTGAAAACGGCAACATAAAATATTATCCTAACAACACGCTAACGCAACCAGCGCCTCCAGGTATGCATGCGTGACAGGTAACCAGTCCAACAGATGAAAAATAACCTCGCAATGGACAGCGCAAACTAAAGCATTCAAAGATTCTTGAACAAGTACATGTACAAATATTATAAACCCCCTATTTTGAAGCTCCTTACATGACGAATATGCCATACGGATCAAAACGAAATCTTTTCTGAATTATGCCTCGTGCAAGACCGCCAAAACGCAGGGAACCTCGCAGTATTGATGTGGTACAACCGCCCGTTCAGCCTGCGAGACCGAAACGTACTAGGAAGGCTTTTACCCGGCGAGCACGAGGTTGCACGCACTGAGCATGCTGGCACCGCCTCACGACCAGTTCGCCAAGAGGTCATCCCTGCTCCACAACAACAACAACGTGTGGTCGGTGATCATGAGGATGGTAATGGTGGTATAAGTATCGATTATGGCACACAAAATCAGAGTCACAATCACGGTCGCCTCGCATATTGCTGAAACTGATAATTCTGTATTTGTCGAAGCCTTGGAAGCTTCAATCAAATTAATCCCATGGTAGGGCAGATTAGGTCCCATGTAAATACACTGTGCAGTAAGATTTCACCCAACCCTTCTGTAGATCAGCATGACCAAACCAGTAGTAGTACCAGTACATGTAGGTCCCAATCAGATACAACAGTACAATCCCCCCCTATGGCTATGGTACCACCAGGCACAAGTACTTGTAACAGTGTATTAAATGTAGATTTTGGTAGTGCAGATGGTTTACTGCCTGGTTCCCCGGGCCCAGACCCGTCACTGTTCGACCCTTCCACCTATCAACCCACCCCAATTCGTAGCGTGTTAGATCCCCTTAGTGCTCGCGTACCAGAATCTGTCAAAGAAAAAATTTGGAAAGGGAATTTTGTAGATTTTGCTATATTAACTAAATCTAATCAAGACATGTTGGAGCCATCATATGCACTTAACTTTGGCATCAGTGAT